>JANIEQ010000227.1:0-16251 GCA_024708375.1 Oxalis stricta | reverse complement strand
CTTTCCACTTTCCTTTTATTTTCCTTTTCCTTTTCCCTTTTTTTCTTATTTTCTTTTCTTTTTCTTTCATATTTCTTATTAAACCGACGAGACCAAAGATTAATAATCATTCCGAAGGGACTACGAGCCAGAAAAAAACACAAAAAAGTAAGCAACAATAACCGAGAGCACAAAATCAACTTTGGGGCCTACCAAGCGTAAGTTCCAGGATTCGCATTCGTTTCAACCAACAAAATGCCTCGCCGCATTTCATGAATCTCCGATGAAGAGTAGCAAACTCTCTTATTTGGCGTCTTTTAACCAAGTTTATTAAGCCCGTGAATTATAAACAAATACCGATCGTCCCATCTAGCTGATACGTCGTCAAAGCGAGATGGTTTCTTTCAAGCCAAAGTGTCCAAGAGGCAGCTCCGAAAAGAATAAGAAGGAAGGACTTAAAAATTTGACTCCACCAAGGTTTGCCCATCGAACAAGGAATTCAGCACCAGATTTCGACGACATACAAAACAATATCCCCCACCATTCAAATAAACTACACCATACTCTCCACGAGAAGCGACAAAGAAATAGGAGATGATCCGTAGTCTCTATTATTGCCATTGCAAAAAACACAAGTGTTTTGAATGCATGGATAATTGAACGAGAACAAAGGAAATCCCTTGTTACTATCTTTCCCTGAAGCATCTGCCACAAAAATATGCTCACCTTAGGAGAAACTCGCATTCCAAATCATAGTAACAAACTCCGGATTTGATATTTACTGCCTGATTCAGCAGAGAACAGCATGACTTTGTCGAATATTTTCCATCATCATTCAGGTTCCATTTGACAACATCTTCTGATTTTGACAAGGTGTAACATCATATAGGAGATTCATTAGTTCCATCTCCACCCACTTCCCATTGTCGAAGATTCCTGCGCCAAGGAAGATTCCAATTCTATACCCAATCATTCCAGGTACCCATATCAGAGACCGCACTGTTCTTATTTGAGGATATCGAAAAGTCTCGAAAACTTGTCTTTCAGTGGCATCTCATCGACCCATCTGTCCCACCAAAAGTTAATCAACTACAAACTGAAGCAACACAGGTATCATTTGAATCCCAAAATTTCAGAGTTGACATGGTATTGTTTTGAACAGCGTCTTTAGAAGCTGGAGAAGACCTTCAGCCGCAATTATAAATAGAAAAGGGGAGATGGGATCACCTTGTCTTAAACCTGCTGTGGCTGGAAGAAATTGAGGCGGAACCATTGATAAGTACAGCCAATTCTGAGGTCAAGATACATGCTTTAATCCAACGACACCATTTCTCACCAAAATTCATAGCATATAGAATGTCCATTAAATATTCCCATCTCACCTGAATAAAAGCTTTGTTGAAGTCTAGCTTCAATATACCAGCTGCAGATTTTGAGGTCTTAAGTGAATGAATGAATTCGAAGCCACAAGAAACCCATCATGTATGTTCCGATCCTTCAGAAAGGCAGTTCCGTTGATATTGTTGATGTCGTTAAGGAGAGGCTTCAATCGAGCCGTAAGGACTTTGGAAAATACCTTGTAGACACCGTTAACCAGACTGATGGGTCTGAATTCCTTGAAGGAAGTCGGAGAACTCACTTTTGGTGCCAATGTGATAAAGGCATTGTTGATCCCAACTGGAAGGCAATCCGAGTTATAGAATTGATCGAACATTTTTATGAAGTCAGATTCAACAAGGGACCAGAAGAATCCGGCCTGGCCCAGGGGCTTTAGAACCATCATAGTCCCAAACAGCTCCTTTAATCTCTTCTTATGAAAGGCTGCTCAATTCTAGTTTTATCCTCATTTGAGATTTTCTTGAAAACCTAAGTATCCCACATTCATTGTTAAACCAGATGGGGCAGAGAATAAATCTTTGAAGTATTCTATCATCATTTTTTATATTATCAGGACTAGAGAGAAAATGCCATTAACCACGATCTTTTCAATACGGTTTAACTTCTGCAGCTGAGAGGCAACGGAGTGAAAGTAATGCGTGTTTTTGTCCCCCAATTTAAACTACTTCTCCCTTAGAATTCTGCCTCTAATAGCTCTCCTGAATGCGAGATTTGTGCCATAAGTCAGATTAGAGGAAAACAAGCTGCTCAGACTCAGTGGAGGAAAGACCTTGAGATTCACACTTCTTGTCTAGCGACTCAATTTTCTGGAGGAGAGCATTTACAGCTTCATTAATGTCACCAAAAACGTTTTATTCCAGACAACTAATGGGGCTTGAAGTTGCTTCAATTTATGGTACAAAGGGAGTATCTTCATGCTTCTTATTTATGTCCTCCATTTTTTGATTCCAAAGTGAGCTGGAATGAGTGATGAGACCACCACCCATCAATGCAACGAAACGGCTTTTGCCCCAATCTGTTAGATCGTGACTCCAGTTTAATGGACAGTGGTCAGAAAGATGTTTATTCAGGGTCGTGAGCTTCAAGTTCGAGAACTTATTTACAGCTTAGCTCAGCGAACGCCCTATCAATTCGGCTTTTGGCAAATACTATTCCCCCAAGTGAATTTCTTGCCCAACAGTGGATACTCCAGTAGATTACAGCCATCAATGCACTTTCAGAAAGCTTTGCATGGTCTTTTCAAATTAATCGAGTGTGTACTGCGTTCCTCCTTTTCCAGAACTTCATTAAAGCTCCAATATAAAGCCAGTGAGGTCAGAGACGTTAGAAAGTACAGATGATTCCCATAGCTCCTTATGCTGATCAAACGATGAGCTTGCATAAATACATATCCATTAACTCATTCAATCATCCAAAATCACTCACTCAATCATCCAAAATCACAATCAAACATAATCAAATCAAGACAAGTCAAACAAAAGGGAAAAAAAAGAATGTACCCTTAGAGTCGAATTCCTCACATCTAAAAACAACATCTATATGGCAATTGGCAACTATACTAACTTACAAAGTTCATATATAGAGCTGGACAAAAAGCAATATACAAATTTAACATCCGAATATTCAAACCACATTAAAGGAATTTCAGTCATCCATTTATAGCTTCACAAGACTGCCTAATCTCCCCCTTTATCACCAACCTTAACTCCAATTGTGGTCAGCTTCACAAACGACTCCCTCCAACTACTGAAAAACAAGTCACCATTATCGGCTGCGAAATCCTCAACCTGCTTTCTTCGTTCTATTGTCGTTCGTAAGAACAGAATCAGATTGAAATAGTCCTTTGTTATCTAACAGATTCCTATAGTACTGATTGTCGAAAGCAAACGATGTTTCAGGATCGCTCTTGACAGTTGTCGTCAATCAGCTCAGGCCTAATGGGCATTGCTTCATCAGGTTATTTGCGTAGTTTTGGTCGAGTGATGTGTCGATGAGTTTCAGCTTTCCTTTTGAGTCTGCTTGGAATCGATCGCTAAATGCGCCACAATGCGCAGCTCCTATTGTATGGAGCTCCTGTAATATGCATTTTTTTTGTCACGTAAAAAGTGATAAGTATTTTGGGGACGGAGGTAATTGTACGTTTTAGGAATGTCGCCGTTCAATTACCTGATAGAGTGACGAGGTCTTGCAAGGACAAGCCTTTGGCAGAGAAGAGTTTATTCATCTCATTTATTGTGAAACTTGTGTCAATAATGTTCGGTCTCACATTTGATGATGAAGATACTAAACCGTCCCTCCGACCGGTCGGAATCTGAACCACCGGTCCACCAGTCTGTTTTAAGCAGAACATAAACAGAATAAGTTGAAATCACATTGCTCCCCGAAAACCAAGATTATATACTAGAAACAGAGAGGTGATAAGGGTGTTCGAAATTGACCCAAACCGATTCGCCTTATCCAAACCAAACCGAACCGATCTAAAACTGATTGCAAATTAACATCACTGAACCGAACTGATTTAAGTACACTTAATGTATTAATTACCCAAGATGTTGACTTTGAAGCAATTAAAAAAAATCAAATATAAGGTTTTAATTAATCATGCATTGGTTCGTTTTGTTTGGTTTGAGTTGAACGAAATCTATGAACCGATTGTATTCGAAATAAAATCGGCTCGGTTAGAAAAATGGTCTAAAAGAGAAGTCGGAAGAGAGAATTACAAATTCGACAGCATCTCGGGCGGCCAAGGCAAGGATGTCGGCACACGAAACAACTCCTGGACAGAATATTTCGAGCAATCTTTTAGCTGAATTGATGACCGAGAAGCCTCCTAGAGACGTATTTGCTGGATCACTCCTCTCCGTTCCGTTCCCTTGAAGCAAAACGGATGCATCACAACCCTGTCACAATTCATCATCAATAAAAGCCATCACAATCAACAACAAATCTTATTTTCTGATCAGACACCCAATTTTTAATAAGTATTTTGGTGGGTGGTCCCTCAAGAATCTGTAAAGGTAATGTACATCCTAGGAATTCTAAGAAGAGTTTCCTAGAATCATACAAGTCAATTAGGCTTTAATTTTATATTTTCTGTAACAGAGGAATTGAAGTTGGAAGGATTAAAGGAGACTAAGGAGTTGTTGTTACCTCGACGAAACAGTCATGGAACAACAACCTAAGGAGTTTTCCGGGAACAGAAGAGTCTTGAGAAGAAGCTGATCTGACAGTATTCCTAACCATAAGCTCAGCTGCAGGACAAGATAATCCATAGAAGTTCAAACTGAGCTGTGCTGAAGATTTACAAGCAAAAATACAAAGAAGAAGGAGAAGAATAAGAAATTTGCACGAGTATGATGATTTAGCAGCCACCAATTCCATGGTGCGACAGATTTAGAAATTGGAAGAAGGCTGATTGTAAAAGCCATAACATTACAGCACGGATGTCTTTTAAATTGGGCAAGTGAGAGTTATTATTATAGAAGGATGATAATGGAGAACAACCATGTGGATTTTTCATTTAATTTTGGTGTCAGAAAAGTTGGATGAGAATAGTGCCCTTCTCAGACATTAATTTTTTCTTTTTTTTTTCATTTGAAGAAGCACAGACATTTTAGTTTAGAGTGTCCGTCTATCTATCCATATAATGATTTCATTCATTCATATTCTTCCCTACAAATACCAATGCGTTAAAAATGGCGCGGCTATGTTAAATTGTTAATACAGTTTGCTCGTGAATTGTGACAAATGATATTACTGTAAGTTTGGCCAATTTTGACACAGAAGTGAATTCAATATAATGGAATTGTAGCATTGATATTGGTCCAAGGAAGGTAAACTAGCCGACGCGTAAATTGTTGGAGACCCCAATAAATACTCCAGTAGGGATTCACAGAAATGAATATTAATGAGAGAAGCAGAGAGTTGTTGGCTGTCTAATCATGCCAACTAGTTACAGTTTACTGAATTACTGTACTTTGTTACTCAGTTACTCATAAAAAACGACACTAGTTTCTTTCATGCTACTCGTTGACTTTTGAGATTGCCTATGTGTTCGTTCAAGCCATCACAATGTACCATAGCATATCAGTCACGGGCCATGAGGCTATCAAAATATAGTATTGATTTGCATGTTCATGAGTCATGCCAATCCACTTACATGCGCCATTCTCATTCAAGTAATTAATCCAGGGATGCATAAATTTTACTCATGTATATGCATGGATTGAATTAATTATATACAAATCTCAAATATGACAATTGTAACGTGTATCATCAAGAAAAAAAAAAAGGACAATTGTAACGTGGGTCATTCTGTTAGTTAGCATGTCATGCCAAATCACTGGACCTCATAGATCTCATCTCTCATTTACAGTAAGGAATAATGTAGTTAAATTAAGTTAATACTACCTAAAAACAGGATGCAGGAACTGTAGGATGCTAGGGAATTAAAAGGGCTGAAAGTTCTTTATTATACCTGCTCATGGGCTGGTTCGGACGCTGAACCGAACCGAAACTGAGCCCGATAAAACCCTCTACCGAACCGGTTAAAACATTAAAAATGCTTAACTAATAACTTTTAATTAAAAGAAATTAAGTTTCAATATGAAACAATATTGAACGGGCACTCGAAACCATTTTTAAATCCTAGTTCATCGAATCAGTCCAAAATCGTCTAAAAACTGATTCATGGCCGGATCATACCTTAAACCGTCGATTCATCGACCTGGAACCGGCCGTGAGCAGGCATATTTCTAATATCGAACTGAATAACATTAGAAAAATATAGGAGTTAAAATGAAAAAAAAATTAAAAATTTTGGACATTTTGGACATTTTGGAAACCAAATCATAAATTATATTTTATGAGAGACCAACAAGAAGAATGCCTAGATAAGAGCAAAGTCCTAAATGTACGGAGTTAAGCCATCTCAGCACCTCCCCTCTGCTCTCAAGAAGTAGGAATCAGAACGCTCACCGATTTTTAAACGAAATAGCTTCTAATCCTAAGTTTTTTTTTTTGTAAAGCCTCTAATCCTTTGTTTGAGAGTGAGATTTTGCCATGTTTAATCCTAAACAATAAACATGTACTATGGCTGTGATTGATGTGTCTCATTAAGCTTAAATCTAGTAATTCTGAAATATCTAGAGCTATTCTTTAAGCTTTTCTTTCAAATATAAGACTATAAATTAGTACAATTTGGAGGTTTGTTCACATATTCAAAATAAGCATAGACCATTAGGTATAAAAATGTACTTAAATTCATAAATATATTTTTAACAGAATAAAACCATGCCATCCTAATATTTTTTTATTATTAATATACAGTGTATGCCTAAATGTTTATTAGCCAAAAAAAAAAATGGCAGACACGTACTACTATAACGTATTATTCTTCCACATTGTTTTTTTTTTTTTTTTCCAAAACATGAAATCCAACAGAGCCAATTTGTCGATCAGAAGTGGGCCAGTAAATTGGCTGCATTTGTAAAGTTTCCTCCTTTGATTTTGATTTTCTAGACACATATATACTAGTCATGCAAACAAAAGAATTGTGTGGCTATGAATGGTGTAACCATCTTGCAAGCAACAGCCTTTTTTTTCCAAAAGCAAGCTCAACCTTCATCATCATCAATCAACCATGGCTTTATTATCACTCTCCACCAATATTTCTCTCTCTAAAAAACCCCAAGATCATTAATCATCTTACCATCAAAAGCTAAACCCCTCAAACCCCAACTTAAACCAACTAGTATATTCCAATCAGAATCAACATTCAGTGACTACTTTAAATGCCATGCTGCTGTGGCGTCTTCTTCACTTTCATCAGTCGTTGATGACGACGAGAAGGTGATATTGGGACCCACAACAGATGCAGAGAGGAGAGGAGAAAGACAGGTGGCTGATTATGATTGGAGGGAAGAATGGTATCCTCTCTATCTTACCAAAGATGTACCTGATGATTCTCCTTTGGGTCTCACTGTGTTTGATCAGCAGATTGTTTTGTTCAAGGATGGTAATGGTGCCCTTCATTGTTACAAAGATCGATGCCCTCACAGGTAATTTGTGCAATCCCAGGCTAGTTGGAATAAGGGTATGCAAGTTTTGGTCATGTATAGAAATGATGGTCTCTGTTTGTTTCGTTTCATGGTCTTTAGGTTAGCTAAGCTATCTGAAGGTCAATTAATTGATGGAAGACTTGAATGTTTGTATCATGGATGGCAATTTGAAGGAGAAGGCAAATGTGTCAAGATACCTCAGGTAATTTGTCCTCGTTTCTTTGCAAATGCTAGATGTCCGGAATCCTAAATGTGATATTAGCACAAAATCCCTAAGTTAGACGATGTGGTAAACTGTGATTGGCATCATATATCGAATATCTATCGAATTCGTAGCATGACTTGCTTCTTTTGACTTTTATGTTATCCTCAATTATGTGTTAGATGATTCCAATGTAGCTTTTCCATGTCCCACAAATTGGGTAAACCTGGTGAATTCCTTTTCATGCAGCTTCCAGAAGATGCCAAGATTCCTCGATCAGCTTGCGTCCAAACATACCAAGTGAGGGAGTCTCAGGGTGTTGTATGGGTATGGATGTCTCCAAAGACTCCACCAAACACCGATAAATTACCATGGTTTGAGAATTTCGCTCGGCCAGGGTTTCAAGACACTTCAACTATCCATGAGCTCCCATATGATCACTCCATCCTCCTCGAGAACCTTATGGATCCTGCACATATCCCAATCTCTCACGATAGAACCGATTGGACAGCCAAAAGGGAAGATGCTCAAGCATTGAACTTCGAGGTGACGGAACGTACCGACCGAGGTTTCGCAGGATGGTGGGGTAAGGCGAAGGACGAGTCGTTGCCAAATTTCCTAAGATTCGAAGCACCATGTGTTCTTCAGAATAATCGAGAATTTGTCGATGATAAAGGTGACAAACACTATTTCAGTGGTCTGTTTCTTTGTAGACCGACCGGACAAGGGAAATCCATGCTCATTGTAAGATTTGGAGCTACAAAGAGATCTCCACTGTCCAAATTGTTTCCACAATGGTACTTTCATCAGAATGCAAGTAAAGTGTTTGAACAAGATATGGGATTCTTATCCTCACAAAACGAGGTTTTGATGAAAGAAAAAGTTCCTACGAAAGAGCTTTACCTGAATTTGAAGTCATCGGATACTTGGGTGGCCGAATATCGGAAATGGATGGATAAAGCTGGACATGGGATGCCGTACCATTTCGGGCACTCATACCATTTCTCTGCCAGAAATACCTGCTGTTGTAGAACACGCACCGGCTGGACTGGTGGCTGGAGTTTCAGCATCTTTACCGGCGAAAGGTGGGATTGGAACGATGCACGCTCCGAATTTTGCGAATAGATATTTCAGGCATGTAATACATTGCAGGAACTGTAGCAATGTTGTGAAATCATTTGAGGTATGGAAAAATGGTCTTTCAGGTGTGGCTTTAGTATTGATGGCATTGGCTATTTTAGTGTCGTCAAGGCAGTGGAAGGCTTTTCTGCTAGTTTCGGCATCCTTTTGCCTGGCTGGAATTTATGGATGCTCGACTGCAATTGCGATGAACACGACCAACTTCATAAGAACGCACAGAAGATTGTAAAGTAGAGAACACTCAATACAGAATGTAAATATTTAATGGTGGTATTACTTTTATTGTAACTAGATTTTTATTTTTGCTCAAGTAAAGATGAATCTAAATGTACTGAAGACAGAAAGATGATATTTTGTTTACAAAATGTTCCAGGCTACAGGGTTCCACATAATACCATGTGACAATCGGCAATTACTACAAAAATCGACTTTTTTTCGTGGCAGAAAACTCGCATTTCTTTTTTTCTTTATAACCGGACGAAACCGGCTAGAGATAATCTAAATCTAGAAGTGTTTTAGATAGGAAGAAAATAAAATGTAAGGATGTGTTTGCTGATGCCGTAAATGAAAGTATTGTTTTCTACTCGCATTCATGTAATGAGCGGTTCCAAACACGTCCTTGGCGCTCTTCAGACAGTACTTGAAATTTAGTGCACTCCTACTTAAATTAACTAAATAAATACTTCCCTCCCACATTAATTCGAGTGATCTTCTTAAGAGCAGAAGAAATCCCAAACCCGAGATAGAAATGGTAGCGTCCTCCAAATCCATTGCGGCGTCGTCGTATGAGGAATTCCGTCGCCGGAGAGTAGAAGAGAACAAGAAGAGAATGGAAGCACTGAATCTCCCATTGCTCTCTAAAGCTCTCATTACTAACTCCCAAAACTTCAAAAAACAGATGAAAGAGGGCTAAGCCAGCAACACTTCAGACGGAGCTGATCGAAGTTCGGAGGTCAAGTCGTGTCACCAAAAACCCTAACCCTCGTTTACGCAGAAGTTCGTTGCTTTTCATTTTCAAAGCTCACTTCTTTTTTCCATTTTCAAATCAAACTTATAATTTAATTTCCAAATCATTGTTTTTATGATTCTATCTCCAGGTCGTTGTTCATCGTCTGCCCAAAACGTAAGTACTCTATATTCTGATCTTTATCTGTTTGTTTCTCTTTCTCTTCTTGCATAAATAAAACCTGCATTAAGATAGAATTAATGAGTAAATTCGTTCTAGGGTTTATGCTAGGAGAAGAAGAGATTTGTCGAACCGAGTCTATGCATCTGATGAAGCAAGGAATGATGCTATAGAGGCTGCAGAGAAGCTCCAGTCTGGTTTAGAGCCGGATTACCCATCTTTTGTTAAATCAATGCTACAATCACATGTCTCAGGTGGATTTTGGCTGGTAAAACTTTACTTGCTTAATTAATTTACAACCATTTTAGCTTTGCAGCCAAATATGGGATGCCATATATATTTCCTTTACCTTTCCCAATATTTCTTTGTCTATAACTATCTTTATGATGAAATAAAACTAAGTTTAGATGTGAAATTCTGGGACATAGTGGTGTGGATTGCTGAGTGATAATGCTTTTCTCTGTGCCATTCAATATTTCTGCATACCCAACATTGAAAACAATTCTAAATTATTCTTGCTCTGCATATATATCCAAATTGGCATTGGTAGTAGTCTCAGTTTGCTTTTTCTTCCAAGGGGATGCACATTTGCTATTTTAATTATTATTCATGTTTTTGTTGTCGAAGGGCCTCCCATTGCAGTTTTGCAAAAGGAACCTTCCAAGGAATGATGCTGAAGTCACTTTGGTGGATGAGAAAGATGATGAATATTCAACTGCATATTTGGCTTACAAAACAGGACTAAGTGGCGGCTGGAGAGGTTTTGGCGATTGCACATGAGTTGGTTGACGGGGATGCGTTAGTTTTTCAATTGATCCGTCCTCTAGTGTTGAAGGCAATTGTTATGGTTTTTCAAACTTCTGTGAATGGCTAAAAAAACTTTATTTTCCGGTTACATAGTACTTACATGACATTTATTCATGTATCATGTCAGGTACACATTCTAAGAGTGAATGGTACTCAACATAATGATGAAACTTAGACTTTAGCCTCTTCAGATTTTGGAGCCGGTCAATTCTAGTCAGGTATGTACTGATTGAATCTGTCTGAATTTCTACTCATCAACTAAGTTGGGTAATTGAGTTATAAATGAATTTGTAAGTCTTCCTTAACTAGTTTCTACGAAGGATTAATTGGAAATGCATCATTCATATTATATTTGCATTGTGTCTGGGAAAGGGCTGGAATAAGCCAATCTCGGAGCATATGTTTAGATCATATTTTGTTTAGTGACGAATATGAATCTCTATTTAATTTGGACCAGATATGCTGTAATGCTTGCTTGGATTTCCATTTGTTTTGCAGGTATATCTAAATCTACGAGCAAAATGCTTTTTGTCTATTTAAGAAAACATCAAAGGTTGTCTGGTTCCTTTTCTATATTTAATTTTGTTTGGGCTCATTTTGTATTAAGATAGTTATTTTCTGGCCCTGTAATGGATGTCTACTGTTGGTGTAATATGTATTTAATCACAAACCTTCAGATGTGATTAGTTAAAAACTTAATGAAGCTAAATATGATTTCCTTGCTATTTCTTTTTCCCTTGTCTATCCGTTCTCAACTACTTAATCAATGATCATGAATGAAAAAGAAGTAGATTAATTATACCTAATTTACCACAATGCAGAACCTAAAATTTGGTATTACCATATACTGTAGTTACCTGTGACCACACCAAAATAGAAAAACCCATAGCTTATCATGAATTAATGCATCATCTCAATAAGGCATACATTTGAATTGACATAAATGCGAACTTTTATAAACAATACAACAAGCATACATCCTCCCAGTGTGTTAAAACAATTCAGGGAACAGGAAAGACATTACAAAATTCCTACAAGGCTTTCTTAAATTCCTAGCTAATATCCTAGGATCTTTTACATGACACAAAAGGGTGCTCCAATAGTTGTGCCGCTGACCATCTCTTACTAGAATCTTTCTGCAAGTAACAGCCAATGAAGCTCCTAAATTCCTTCGACGCTCCCTCGGGCAGAGCCGGAATGTCTCCGAAGCAAATCGTGCACATTAGAGTAGCCCAGTCTGGCCTCTGATCTCTCGGAGGAACAGATAGTGACCCAAATAGAGTTCGAACAGGGTGAGGCCGAGACTCCATACATCCTCTGCATAGTCATTGTAGGACCCAATATACGAACCAGGATCGAATCTCTCGAGACTCATGTACGCACAAGTCCCCACGTACGAATCATCACAAATTAGCCGATTTTATGTCTCTATGGACAATATTCCCTGGGTGCAAGTATTCCAACCCTTTGATGCATGACAAGCAATTTCTAAAAGAGTAGACTCGCTAAAAGATTTCTTAAAGTCGCACATCGGATCGGTTACCAAATCCTGGGTATTCCTTATAATGATTTATGCAAACTTCCTTCATTCAAGTTAGCTTCTAGAGTTGAGTTAGACATCTTATCATGATATCAAGGTCAGGTTCGTTTTCGATGTCCGGATGCTCGTATTGGGATGCCATTGCTTTGCCGTTACAGTGGCTGAGTGTGTTGATTCTTTCCAAATCAGCAAGGTCGCTTTACCATCATGTTGAGACCTGATGAGATGGTGCTAATGATTTTAGGGGGAATTATGGCTAACGACAGGGAAGAAAATCGGTTGGTCAGCTAGGAGATATCGAGCTTTGAAAGGTGGTAGAGATTCAACTTTTCACGAACAACTGCTGCAACCATGGATGGATCTACAGTGTAGGTGGGAGGGATCAGGGTCCCATCCGATTTAGAAAAAATCTTAAAATATTTATATATTAATTGTGGTGAGATGTAACACTAAAGTATTATGTGGCAAAGTGGTCTCATCTGCAGTCCTCCTTCATGTAGGTCTACAGTTCAATTCTCGAAAATTGTGGGATTTTTTATATTTAATTTTTTATCTTTAAAACTTCAAGAATTTGTGGTGGGCTTTTTATACGTATATTAATATTAATTTTCAATTAGTGAAGGATTTTAACAAGACTTAATATTTAACACTTATTTTAACATTTTATTCAAAAAATCAAAACTCTGATATTAATATGATTATTATTATTGATATGATAGTTTATTAGTTTTTTTTTTTTTACGATAGTTTATTAGTTTAAAAATGCAGATTTTGTAAAAAAATTTCTCTCCTACGCGATTAATTTGTTATTGGTGTTTGGTAGGAGTTTCAATAGAGTCATTGTTATATTGTATGTAATATATCTAAAAATGTTTATTAATTTCGGGGAGAACTTAAAAAAATTATTTATTAATTAACAAGTAATATACTTTACTTTTTTTAAAAAAATAATATACTTTCAATATTTAAAAAAAAAAGATTTCACGAATTAATTTATATTTTTAAAATCGTATGACTATTTTCAATTCCATCCGACATGTAATCCTGGATCCGTCTCTGGCTGCAACCATGACTATGTACTCTGATTTCTTTACTTTCCATTTCCTTTTGTTTTGGCGGTGGACTTGACGAAGAGGATGGGATTGGCTACGGAGAATACTTTGAGCGAGATGGAACTCTCTTCTAGCTTTCAATGGTTCACGTTATATATTTAGTGATTGTTTTCTTGTAAACCTAAGTGACGCTACTTTTTTACCGTACATTCGAGAGGATTTCAATATTTATCCTATTCTATATTTTTCCCTAATCTTCGTAAGCAAGCTTAATTTGGTTTTGGTTTCGAAAATTAAAGATTATAATTAATTCGGCTCATATATAGAACAATGCTTACTTTCAGAATTGAATTGAGAGTAAGTTATTTTTTGGACAAATTTTATTATATTTTTAGTCTTTCTAGATATTTCACGGCCGGCAATTTGTGATAATAATCTCTCGTTTTATTATCAGTGATAAAAAAGTGTTACTAATTAGAGATTTTTTTTTCATTACATCTAATTAGTTTTTCTCAGAAAGAAAAAGGATTTAATTAGTTTATTTCTTCCAAAATCACCTCTGAAGTTTATCTGTCAATAATGTTCTTTATACATTCACTGAAATTTTATTAGTATAAATACTTTCAACTTTTCAGTAATAAATACTCCCTAAATATACAAACAGATAATGTTTTGGGTAGTTCAACTATTCAAATATCTCTAAAATTTTTATCCTATTATTAATAATAACTATTCAGTTACTTTTAAAAGAACTAGTGTTATTCAATTTGTCTTTCATTATAAGTGTAATATCATTTAATCATTTTCTAACAGATGCAAGATAGATAAGCATTTAATAATGTTAAATATTTTTAAAGGATTACAAATATTGATATAAATGTAAAAATTTTAGTCCAAAATATAAAAATATTAGGTAACATTTATAGTTACATTATACATATATAAATATAAAATTAATATCCAATTTTTGAAATTAATCAATTGGTGCTTAGGGAAAAATCCAATTTTTTTAATTGACTCAAATTGTTACCCAGATCTCGCAAATATTTTAATTCCATGAGAATAGAACAAAAGACGAGGATGGTACTCAACCATTTTCCTAGAAGGGATACGACTATATTGAAGAGGAAAATTTTTTATCCGAATAATATATTACCTAAAACGTCATTTTTAAATATTCACAAAAAATTTTGACATATACAAGATGGTTATCTTATTTGCACAAATATATAGACGGCAAAAAAATTATTGTCTAATGATTGTGAGCCCTCGACTCTTGACTCGAGTGGACGACAAGAGTCTGCGTACTTCCATCCGTTGGATAGATAGATAGCAGAACTTTTAGTTTTCACATGTTGTCAAAAAGTTGAACCTATAATCTTTAGAATGTTGTGATCCAATGATAATCCAACGTTGGATCGAAGTTAAATTACTACAGTAGATATGAAGGATTTCAAGATCATATTGGACAGTAATAGTGGGGCCAAGAAATGAAAATATTTCGTATTATATTCAATATGAAAATTCATTGGTTGAAAAAGATAAAACAAAGCCCTTATTCGATATTCTTGCAGTTGTAGATGTTCATCCCACACCATCAAATGACTATGAGGAAATGACGATGGTAGATGCATATGATAGAGATATATATACATATAATTGATGGTTAGGAAAGATCATTTGGAAGGACGATACTAATTATATTGTCTACTTTAATCTCTACGAAGAGTCAGTTGTATATCCAATTACCTTTTGAAACCCATCAAAAATATATCTATGGATCATGAATCAATATAACTGGACAGAAACCCCATCAAGAATTGATATAGAGTACCTATGGATCATAGATCATAAATGGAAAATATAATGATTATTATTTTCTTTTTATGTTTTAATTTTCGAATTTTCTCCATGGTTCGAAATTAGTTTACTTCTTCCAAAGTCACATGTGAAGTTTATACATCGATATTGTCATTTATACATTGATTCACTTTTTTAAAATATACTAAATATTTTCAACTTTTTCAAGTGAATAAATAAGATTCTACCCAATAATTAATAAAATCAATTCAATTACTTTTAAAAGAACTAGTTTTATTCAATATGTCTTTCATTAAGAGTGAAATATTATTTATTCAACTTTCTAACAATGCAAGATAGCACTTGATAAACATTTAAGTATCGTCCTTTTAGAAGTCTGATGTATTGTTTGGCGTTGCTTTTTTGATGTTCTAATATATAGTTACGTTCGGTTTGAAGCATATGTACATTGAATTAATTAATCATGATTAATTAATATTTTTTATTTTTTATCATGGGTTAGTCAAACAGTTAAATTTTATTCTTGTAATAAAGAAGGCAATCGATTCTTTTTCAGCTCTTCTCAATCTCAATTTCTCTCTATCTTGATTCAAATTTCACTTCACTCACAAGTCACACTATATTATTATTTATTTATAAAATGTTAACTCATCATTAAAAAAATTTTAATATTATTTTAATCTAACTAGAGGTAAACCTCTAAGCATTGAAAAACAATGAAAAATAAAAAAAAACAACAAAAAATAAAACAACTTGAAGCATAAGTATGTTTAAACATAAAACAAACGGACCATGATATTTTAATAAGATTACAAATATTGATATAAATATCAAAATTTTAATTCAAATGTTAATAAGAGTAGGTAACATTTATAGTTAAATTATAATTATACAAATTTAAAATTAAATATATAATTTTGTAATTAAATATTTATAAGTTTTATAAAATAATTATGTTGATAAATGTTTATCGAGTGCCATCTGATAAAAAAGAACAATAATTTATTTTTCTTTTTCACTATTGATTTAGTTGTCTCCAATGAAAATACTTCCGATTTATTTTTCAATTTGTTCAAGACATATAAAATCAGGTGAAGATATATACTTCTCAAAAAAGTCCCCAAAAT
>JANIEQ010000225.1:0-20476 GCA_024708375.1 Oxalis stricta | reverse complement strand
ATTGTATCATAACGTATTGGTAGGTACATGAATAACAGTGAAATGATATGATCAATTAACTAAAATGAATAATCAACAAAGGAAAGGACTATAAAGAGATAATCGGCCATTTAATCAGGGTTCGATTGCCGGAATTTCTGTAAATGAAAAAAAATTATATGAAATTTTTATGGTTTAAATATATTGATAGTTAAAATAAGATATTAATCTGACGATTATTGGTATAAATACAGAAAATATACCAACTTCATTTATGTTCTACAGTGTATTCATATATTTTGTTATTATTATTATTTCATTTATTTATAAGCAAGGGGAAGCATTAAAACCATCTCTTTCTCTCTCTTAAAAAAATCTGCATACATAAAACAAAACAAAAAGAGCGAGAGACGAGACAACACCCATTCCAATCCTGTAAAAAAATTTAAAAACCCTAACTTGAAATAGGCAGGACTTTTGTTTGTCATTAAATTTTTCTGACGTGATGAATCGTTGATGATTTTGATATATTTTTGTTGTATTTTTCTTTCTGTGAAAAAAGATGTATTCTAGAGGTGGAGGCTCCAAGGCGGATGTAGGCGGAGGCGGAAGTGGTGGAGCTGTTGATCGGAAACGGATCAACGACGCTCTTGACAAGCATTTGGAACGATCGTCGCCGTCAACTTCCAGAAGTCTGATCCAACGGTAAGGATGAAATCCGGCTCACTCGGTTCTGATGGGAAGCTAACAGCCATCTGAGTCACCATCTTCGCGATTCAGTCCGTCTCCAAGAACAACGGCTCTGATTGGTATCACTTTAACCATTTCCAATATTATGGATTGCGCGAGTTTTGTTTTTACCTCATGTAATTGATTGTTGATTGTCGATTAGCGGTTTGGTATATATTAAACTACAAATCAATTTGTTCTGCTAGACATAAATTGCATTGTCAAGTTGGGTCATATTGTGAAATCGTGTCGTTTTCAGATAAAAAGATGTTAAGCCATAAATGAGTTGCTTCAGCTAAATTACCAACATTTTCACTGGCTTCCGTGCTATTTTGTTAGATGTATCGTTGGTTTTTCTTTGGGATGCTTGTAAATATCATTTTTTCAAAATGTGAAACATCTCTAAACGTCGTTCCTAACTCGTTTGATACAAAGCAGTTAGAGTTTGCTTAGTTTTGTGGTGCTCATTTTTGTTCAATGTAGTTTGGGAAAGAAGCTCCCTTTTAATTTTTATAACTTGTGCGTGATGTTGGCAACCATTTGTGATAAAATGTTGTTAACTAGTAATTAACCACCTCTGGATACAGGAAGTTATATAGACAGTCGTGCTATCATTTGCGGGCTTGCACACATGCATACACTTACATGTGGACAAAATTGCAATCCAGGAAGCAATATATGGTTGTCTTGTTTAATCCACTGATAAAGGTATTTTTTTTTTTTTTTGATGTAGAAGAGTCTGAAACCGACAGTGAAGAGTCAGATGTTAGTGGTTCTGATGGGGAGGACACTTCTTGATTTCTTGGTTCTGTAACCTACGAGGAAATGAATTCTTTTGCGAAGTTGATGATGATTACATTCAAGACGACTTCAACCTTTGTGGATTGAGCGGTCAAGTTCCTTACTATGAGTATGCTCTTGATTTGATTTTGGATGTTGAATCATCCCATGGTGAGCATTCTTTCATATTTGTTTCTGTATATCTTTGTTTATATTGTTTCGGATCGATAATGGAAACAATAGATTTCTTTATAGTTATCCCTTGTTCTTTATAATCTTGAAATTAGTTTGTTTGGACAAATGATTTGGATTTTGGTTTCTTTTTTGAATGTTAGGTGACATGTTCACCGAGGAACAAAATGAATTGGTAGAATCTGCAGCAGAGATGCTCTATGGTCTCATTCATGCCCGATATATATTGACTGGCAAAGGAATGGCTGCTATGGTCAGATTTCCCTTTATAAACATTCATTATAACATCATTCCCATGTAGCAATGTCGTGACTGACAAGAAATGGAACTTATGCAGCTAGACAAGTACAAGAACTATGACTTTGGAAGATGCCCAAGAGTTTATTGCTGTGGACAACCCTGTCTTCCCGTTGGTCAGTCAGACATTCCTCGATCAAGCACTGTCAAAATATATTGCCCTAGATGCGAAGACATTTATTACCCTCGATCCAAGTATCAAGGTAGTATCCTTTATTTTATTCAAACCATTTCCTTACTATTACTCCATCCGTCTTCAAATATGATGATGTCTTGCCTTTTAGATTCTTTCATACATCAACTATGCGTCATCTATTTGAAGACGTCAGAGTGAGTATTGTCTCAATCAAAGTTTAATTTGAAGTTTCGTGCCTTTTACACTGTAAAATCATTTTTTTACTATATATTCTGAGTTCCCTTGACTGTATTTAGACATTGATGGAGCATATTTCGGAACGACATTTCCACACTTGTTCTTGATGACTTACGGGCATTTGAAGCCACAAAAGCCATCACAGAGCTATGTTGCCAGAGTATTTGGGTTCAAGCTTCACAAGCCATGATATGATGATTCAAAAGCTTCTGTCCGATATGATCAAAGAAGAAGAAGTTAGTTTGTGATGTTGTGCTGTCTACATGGAATTATTCGGTAAGAGGTTGTCATCCAACTTAACCGAATGCGTAGTGTAGGTCAATCAAACAAATCAATTTTATGTTTTTTTTTCTCTTTTCTTTTTGAAGTACCATAAAGCATGTGCACAGTCGTGAGAAACAAGTGTTTATATTCAATTTAGCGACCTTTCCAATGGTCTTCACTCTGATAGATTGATTATTATTCAAGTTATGTCTTTGTTTTCCTCTTCAAGCTTGGTCATGTTGTTGATCCATGTGTCATTAAGCCTATCTTAATTAGCGTGACATAAATAATCACGATTCAATAGTTTTGGATGTTGCATGTGTCCGTTATTCGCACAGCTTTGACCGTTCGACTTAGTTCGAGTTACAAGAGATATAACAGGGGGTCACTGTCGCCCGGCTGGCTCATTGTCATCTCTTTGTGATTTAGCGACTGTTAACGTGGCCTATGGCATCCGATCGCCATCTTGTCGAATTTCAGTGGACTGTTTTCTCTAACATAATCACAAGATTTATTCAAATTTACGTCAATTAGGACGTAGCCCAATTAGTGAGGTGCACCAACTCCTTATCGATGTATAATTAACTAGGTTTGAATTTTGTGGGAACTACGTACAAAGTCACTTTGCTAAACTCAACAGCTTTGACTCTCAAACCACCACCACCGCCTCTGCCGCAGCCACCCTTACCATCGCCAGCCATCCACCGTTGACCACCGTCGTGGGAACTGTGTGGCTGGCGACAGCTCACGACATCCCCTATTATCTTCTCTTTCTCCCCCCACACCACCCACTCCCCTCACTATCTCCAATCTAATTACTCGTCCCTAATTCAATCTCCACCCCCATTTTTTTTATTATTACATAATCTTTACCCCGTTTTTGCACATTTCCACATACCATAGCAAGTTGTAATCCTGACATGAGGCAAATAATAGTGTTAGCATGGTCAAAGTGGAGGTCAATGTCAAACATCAAAAATTTAGGCAAAAAGAAAGTATTGTTGCTTTAAATGAAAATCAATAAGAGACACTCCCAAACTCATGAAAATCGTTAGAAAGAGACTCATCGACTTTAGACAGAGGGTACATGACCCCTAAAAACCCTCACACCTACAAACCAAAAAACCCCAATTAAACCAAATTCATTGAGCAATTGTCAAATATATACAATTTAGGGTTCGGCACTAATTGAACCAAATTCCGATCACACTATCGAATATCGATATCGATTGGTTTCGATTGTACTGAAATTGACTTGTCAATTTTCAGTTCTTTCAGTTGAATTTTCGATTGATCAACGGTTAGATTGAAACGATGCCCAACACTTTCATAACATCAAAGAAATACTCTGATGATTAATAAAAGAAGAAACTATTTACTAGATAGCATATATAATATCTATGTATATATAAAGACTTTATTCAATATGAAACACATTACACATAAATGTGATCCAAACAGTACAGAGAATTTAGCATTCCTCAACGTCTATTAGACCAAAAATGGATAACGCATTAACATACAGTATGTAACTATTTTGCCCTAATAGCTTTTTGCACGTGAAAAAGCTACACAATGGTGGCTCAAATAATTAAAAAAATTTATATCAGATCTTTAAATTGATGTCATTTTGCCAAATTATATACATTTATAATTAAATGAATATATTTAATAATTATATATAAATACATTTAATTTTAAATGAATCTATAAAAAATGAAGCGTCGGCATATTTAGAATGAGGAGGTGAAAATGTAGTCTATTCCGAGACGGGAGAGTAAGTTGGAGTCAAATTTGTTAAAGTTATACATACCTTTTTTTGGACGAAAAAAGTTATACATACAAACCTTTAGCACAAAGAAAGTGATGACATATACGGAATTATTTTCTTTTCCAAGTATTGCATCCAACTTGTCAATATCTATATAAGATAAGGTCTTATATTTAATTTGTTAAGTATTGATCTTATATATAACCATATCCTAAGAAGAGTTATTCTCAAAAAAATTCTAAATAAATATATATATATATATATATATATATATCCTAAGATTGCGACTGGTAATTAACCTGTAAAAAATTATTTGGCTTAATCAAAGTTGGCGTCCATTATTATATTATATCACGAACTCAAATATCATACTCTCGAGAGAGAAATTGTATTTTGTTTGTACAAAAATACCATTTCATATAAATTAAAATAGTGGATAAATATATATTTTTGACTAATTTATCTCTAATTATTAATTTTATAATATTTAAATTATAAGTCATCATATATATATATGATAAGTGATAAAGTGGTAAAATTTTACATTAATTTTATAAATGGACAAACATATTATAATTTTTGAAATTATATTTTTGGATAAATAAAATGGAACGGAAGGTTATGTTACATTAAACTTGATATGTGTAAGATAATATTGCATTAACTTGACTAAACACATGGTGAAAAATATATCATTATTCCTGAGCACGAAAAGGTTAGGCATTCTACTACAAAAACGTCGATATTATGATACATATATATAAGAAATAAGTCTGAATAAATAAACGTCGAGATTGATCTTATTTAATAAAAAAAAAATGTATATTTATAAATAAATCAATAAAAAATTAACAATATTAGTTTCCGTACTTCAACTCAAGAACTTTGATTAATTCATCTCTTGTTGAACGCTTTCAGGGTAAATTAAAGTAATAATAATAGTAATAAGATTTTATCTGATTGTCTCAAATATTCAATTATGCAGTTTAAAATATCGAGTTCTACTGTCAAATTTTTAAGTTAAATAATGTTTCTTTGAAGATTTTTTTCTTATCTTATTCACAAGTCAAAATCTTATGAAGAAACAAAATTTCCAGTCGCTTTCTCTCTAGAAAAAGTCCGCATGTGATTACTTGATAATTAAGAGACGTATGGGACTAATCTTTTACTCATTGAAGTAGATTAATTAATTATTATTTGTTTTAATAATAATTAAACGTATGATATATACATATTTTTGAATAAATTGCGCTAGTCAAACTAATTTCATTCTTTAATTATCTGTACGCCTAACGGCTAAACGAATAATAAGTGAACTTAATTAATGTGAAAATTTAATAAATAATATTTGATCCTAATTTAATAAAATTACAAAAATAATTAACGAATAAATCAAACTTTGTCTTTGGATTAAACGTTTTAGTCAACGATCGTATTTCAAATTTATAGCTACTTAACAACTTAATTAATAAGTACAAGCTTACGGATTCACAATGGTTAATGTCACAATTCGAAAAATAAACTTAAAAGTTTATATTTTATTCTGACTGATATTATAAAATAAAATAAAAATGATACTAGTAAGATTTATGAGAGGATAGGGAACATGAGATGTTGATGTTTGAGAAAGCTATAGGGATGACAAAGATAAAGGAATGGGTTTATGCAATTTGCCATAAAAAAGTTGGATAAGAGCCAAGATAAGACCATCCAATGTCATGGATATATGAAATTTATCTTGTAAATAGAAATATATTTTTTGAGGGTTTGTAAATAGAAATATTAAAATAGTGACTATATAAGCACCAATAAACATCATTAAATAATTAGGGCTCATGATGGTTATCTAATTCTTAGCATTAAAAAATAAAAATAATGGTTAGAATTATTTGGGATGAAAAAATACTATCTTTTTTAATATAATTAAAAATTGTTAATTGTCCGGTTCGATTCGTGTTTAGTTTGTTAATTTTTAACTCCAAACGAAATCAGTTCAACATATCTCCTAAACGATCCATCAAATGTTATTCAAGCTCAATTTATTTACTCACGAATTGTTTGTGAGCTTTGACTTTAGTTTGCCCATTAAATAATAAGAGATTAAATATTATATTTCTATAAATTAAATTTTCATCACTTTATCCCTACAAATTAAAATTAAATAGAACAAAAAAAAATGACACAAAAATAATATAAATGAATTCCAAGCTTAAAGAAATTATTTTTTAAATATTGCATCTTTTTATTATAATACTTGATGGTGCCTTCAAAGTTATCAAGTTTGTTTTCTTTTCTACTTTGGATTAGAATTAAATCCTATTTTCTCTTGATCTGTTCCGTCAATATTGTTCCGGTGAAATATTCCTGCTGACTCCTATCTAAAAAACACAGAATGTGGAGTAAATAGAACTAGAAAACGAAGTTTTGTGGTTTTTTCACAATGTTGAAACATATAAGGACCTTTATGAGAAGAAAATTTAGCTTCAAAGTCTTCTGGATCGAATTGAAGGTCCCACTCTCTCTCTCTCTCACTCACTCTTCCCCCAACCGAAAAGCGCCTTCTTCTCTGTTTGCTAAGAAAAAAACCAGAAAAGGAAAAAAATCATTCATAAAACCTAAATCAATCGTGATAATGAAAATCCAATCAAGATATTTAATTTTAGTATATATATATTATATATAGAAAAGGAAGAAATTTGGGGTTTTTGTTTTTGTTGGGTATGTAAATGCGTCATAAGAAATCAGATATAGTAGAGATCGGAGAAGAAGAAGCAATAATTGGGTCGTCGGCGTATCTTCCGATTTCCGTCAATTTCAATCATCTTTTCACTGTTTTAAACAAACCCCACATCCTCACCACCCACCACAACAAAGATGATATAATAATAACACCCAATCATCAATAACACAGAAACCCTTTAATTTGTCATCATCCACTCACAAAAAAGGCCGATAATGATTCAACCTCAGAGACAGTTACGCCCACTTTCAATTTCTGTTAACAACCATCATCATCGTCGCCAAAGGAACAACAACAACAACGCTACAAAGTTGCTTCTTTGGTTCACTTCATGTTGTGCAAATTCCATATCCCCATTTGCTCACAAGGTTTATCATAGTGTATGTCATGCTTGTTTGCTTAGATTCCATTTCCGTTTCCTTATTCTCATTTCGTTCCCTTCTCTTTACTTCTTCATTTACAGTCCTCGTCGTCTTTTCCTCTTTGCTTTGCTTTCAATTCTTGCCTTTTCACTTACCCTTTTAGTTTCACTCAATCTTGCTCTACCTAGATTGCCCTCACCTGTTTGATTTTAGCTCGTTCGCTGCCGAATAAGTTTGCAACTTCGTCTTTCTTTGTCGAAACCTGCTAATCCTGTCGTTTGGTCAATTGGGTCTAAGCCTAAAACTGAAAAGAAGCCGAATTCGGGTTGTTGGGTTCAAGTTTACAGTAATGGTGATGTGTATGAAGGAGAATTTCACAAGGGAAGATGTTCAGGTAGTGGTGTGTATTATTACTCTATGAAAGGGAAGTATGAGGGTGATTGGATTGATGAAAAGTATGATGGTTATGGAGTTGAAACTTGGGCAAGAGGAAGCCGGTATAGAGGACAATATAGGCAAGGATTGAGGCATGGAATCGGAGTGTATAGGTTCTATAATGGGGATGTTTATGCTGGTGAATGGTCCAATGGACAGTGTCATGGTGCTGGAGTTCACACTTGTGAAGATGGTAGTCGGTATGTAGGAGAGTTCAAGTGGGGTGTCAAACATGGTCACGGCCACTATCATTTCAGGTGAGAAATTTTTCATTTTGATTGTTTAGTTCTTTATTGTTTGTTTGATGATCAGTATTCTTATGTTGATCCTGTGATTGTGGAAATCCTAAACTTTATAATCCATGTTGGAAAAGAGATTAACGTGGGAAGGAGAAAGATTTGGCTAACGATTTCTGTATCTGCTGTTTGGTTACTAAAAGGTTCACACAGTTTCAATTTCTTGTGATTTGGTGTTTATTTGCGACTTGCAATGCTGAAAATGATGGGAAATCCATTTGTTCCAGAGCTTCAACTTTTTAGTTTTCAATGCGTGTGGGCATTTCTGTGTTGGGGATTTCCCTTTACCAGGGTATAGAAAAAATGTGTACGACTGTGGTACTTAGTTTCTGGTAATGGATACAAAGAAGAAAAATGCTTGAGTGTATCTGTCAACCATTTGAAATGGTTGGGTGGAAAAAAGAATCAAAATTAAAGTGCCTGTGCGTGCCTTTTCATTGCACCTCTTCTGGTTGGTGTGAAATCTCTGTTCGTCTTTCTTCTTTTTACCATTACTTTTCCTTCTCAAATCCATCTGGTACTTGAGAAACATTTAATGGTCAAATCTGGTTAATATTTCATTTCATGACAATTTGTTGCGTGTGAAGCAGAATGTGGCTTATAACTAGAATTAAATTCTGTGTTTTCTTACTATAGGGAACATATCATCAACTCTAGCACAGTACTTCTAGTCATCCCAACATACCTCTACTTGTTCATATCAAATATAGATATCTAGCCAATCTGCTAGTAACTGTTTCTGAAACCTGAAAGCATTTTATATGTTCTTGGTTTTACATCAAGTATGTGAAACTAGAAATTATTGCTAGTGATTGTAGATATGGAAGATATGGCTATATATATGCTCTATCAATTTAGTGACAGCAATGTCTCCGATTCGTGTGGTGCAGGAATGGTGACACGTATGCTGGGGAATATTTTGCTGATAAAATGCATGGCTTTGGAATCTATCTTTTTGGAAATGGACATCGATATGAAGGAGCCTGTGCACGAGGAAGAAAGCAAGGTCTTGGTATGTACACTTTCAAAAATGGCGAGACACAATCAGGTCATTGGCAAAATGGAATTCTAAATATCCGTAGCTCAGAAAACATCCAGCCTGGATCTCCTTCCGCTGTTAGCCATTCCAAAGTTCTCAATACTGTCCAGGTATGTTGTATATCATCTTATAAGAATTAAGTTATACAAAAGTAAGGAGAGCCCAATATGCACTATTTATGTTTTTCAACAAACGTAGCGAGATTTAGTTTAGTAATGACTCATTGGAATTGCGTTAATTTTCTATGTATGGTTAGTTAGTGATTAAGTAATCATTTTGTTAGTGAGCTGATCTTCTTGTGATGTGAACTTATAGGAGGCACGGCAAGCTGCTGAGAAGGCACGTAATGTGGGAAACGTCGAAGAGAGGGTGAATAGAACGGTTGCTGCCGCCAACAAAGCTGCGAATGCTGCAAGAGTTGCTGCTGTAAAAGCTGTCCAAGAAAGAATGCTTCTTCATCACAGCGATGAAGAGACCATTGTCTGATCTTAGGCTGCTCGTTTCAATTTTGGTCCAAAAATGTAATCTTTGGTTTTGCGTTTTGAGAATACCTACCTACTACCTACCTACTTGGAATCACTTTCAGGCAGAAAATGGCTGACTGAGGAGCAAGAAAGGTGGTCGCTTTCTTTTCTTTTCTTTTCCGACATGACAATTTTGTGCAGTTCCTTTCTTTCAATGGCATGTAAATAGGCTGAGTGAGTGGGGAAGGAATGGTTTTGGCGTAAAGTCGCCTGCGAATCTCCCCTCCTCTGTGTATTCCTTTCTCTGGTCAACTTCTAAATGTGAGTAGAGTTTGTATTCTGAATGAATGAATGATGTCTTCGCTTTTCATTTTCTTATTTTTCCGTGATATTACATCCACTCCGTCTGCTAATTAGATGTCACGTTTCCTATGAATTTATCTAGAAAATTTGCATTTTTTTATAGTATGAACATGATAGGAGTAGCATTTAATATGTATAGGGCCAGACATCTCAATAAATGTTCATAACAAAGAATGTTTTTTTTAAGGGGCAGAACAAAGAATGTTCTTTTTGAGGCAAAAAATGTTGATGATAATAATACCTGAAATCCTTAACGACCTGCTAATTAACTACAGTCTACGTCATAACTATGAAACTTAACACCTGTTTAAGATTCATGTACATAGCTAGATTATATTTCCATAATGAATTTATTTTCTGACATGAGAACTCCTATTTCCAGCTCAGTGGCACAACTTTTCCAGAGTTTCAACTATGGTCCTCAAATTCTGGAACTAGAAAATTTTTCTACAATCTATGCAACTTTGATTGCATCTGCAAGTTACCTTCTTACTTTTGGATTTTCACTTCTGCAAACCCTTCTACTCTTCTTGTTGGACTTATTTTTCCATTATTTTGATCAAAGCAGGAATCTGTATAGTGTTGCTTTTCTTCTTCTTCTTCTACAAGTTATCTCCTTAAGATTAACGACGGAATGGGTTCTCGATTAACAATTTATCAGTGGCATAAAAGTCATTATCTGACTCATTCTGAACTAATTTATCAGTGGAATGGGAAGCATGCATGCGTCAGCACTATTCAATCTTCTCATTTACAATGCGAATAAGGCTAGTGTGGTAATTTTAGGGGTGGTACCTGTTATCGTGGAGCATATTGACGGATAACCGACTATGTGCTCTCGGTGATTTCCTAGTCGTAGACTTGAAGAGCGTATCGAGTTGTAGACTAGGTTTAGACTTGTGGATCATAGTAGAATTTGTAACTTGAGGAGATTTCCGATGTTACCGATTTGTAGGATTGTTGAGAATGTTTCGAGTTATAGGCTTGTTTGTAGCGTTCCGAGTTATAAAGCTTGTTGATAGTTTAATGTTACGAGTTATAGGCTTGTTGGATGGATTCCGAGTTGAAGGTTCGTCGAAATTGTTCCAAGTTTTAGGCTTGTTTACGTAGATCGGCAACCGAGTTGGATTTCTCGTTGTAGTCTTATAGAATCTAGCATATGTAGCATTGAATAGTATTTAACCTTCTTGGTGGAGAGATTGTAACTTGGTAAACTGAGAAATGAAACTCTGAATCAATTGAAAAGATAATTTTATGTATTTTATATGATGATAAGAAAACTAATTACTATCATCTCAAAAATTCTTTATGGTTGAGCGGCCCCTTGTTGAACCGAAACTCCAACTAAAAAATAGACTTTATGGATTGCTCGCTAGGTCTCCCGTCTCTTACAAGGAAAGAGTGATCAACCCCATTGTCGTTTTAGTTCACCCGATGGTGGAATCGCTTAGTATCTCGGGAGGCATTCTTTGGATGATCGGATCTGTCTACCTCATCTAACTAGGTTAGAATTACTAAATGGAAATAATAAAGAGAATGCTGAAAAGAATTATAAAAATATTATATATCTTGTATATAAAACATTATATTTATACGAAGTCATTGATAATAATGAAAATGAATGAATTACATTAATACATAAATCCAATAACTTAATACATACAATGAAATTATACTTAATCTAGTAGTAATTTAGAACAACGATGTGAATTATACTGATTACAATCAATCATTTACGCGTTAGCTTGAGCAAGAAGTAACACAAGGATATTTGGATTCTCGATTGGTATATAAACCAGTTCAATGTACACTTTAGTGAATGGTCGTATGAGGGATACACATATATCTAATAAATTCGATACCATGCTTGAATGACCACGAGCTTTATCCAAAAGCTTAAGCTCCAAGGATAGTATGTTCTCGATTGGTATATAAACCAATTCACACTTTGGTGAATGGTTCGATGTGAGATATACCTCATATATCTAATAAACGAACCCTCATTAGTCTTTTTTGTTGAAATCACGAGATTGCTTTTTTCATTCTTCCTTTCATCGGTAGTCCTGCTAGATGTTTCATGTTTTTTCTTTATCAAGGCGGTTTTATTGTTTCTTGCGCAAGAAATCAATGAACGATATTCATGTTGTTGACTTTTGAAGAATCGACCACCTCCAACAATACTTTTTGATGAAATATTGAAACCCAGAATCAGAGTTATGCATCTTTTCATTGCCAGAGGCGGCCGTGACGAGTTTTTTTTGTTGTCGGAGCCGAAATCTTCCCTCAAGGCGGCGATATGCAGGTGTCTTGACGAGCATGTAACAGTATTTTCACAAGTTTTCTTACTCCCGAGAACGATTCCCATATTCCATTCTTTGGTGAGGATCTTTCGAAGGTTTTGAGTCGAACAATTCCGCTGCCTCCTTTGTTCTTAAATTCTGGATTTCTAGTAACAAAAAGTCCCACCATGGCGATAACTTTTTGTGAAAAAGATCGACTGAAGTTGTAAAACTGATTTTCTTTTCAACTATCTTATATATAGCATTGGCTGGAGTTTTCAGGGAGCGGACGTTTTTCATATTTCAAGCACGACTTAGACTTTTGTGGGCCACGTTACCAAGCCCATATAGTTGGGCTCATGGGCCATTTTAGATAGTTTCGTAGCTATTGCACCTTAATTAAGATCATTCACTAATGACTTAAAATCTTTCATTATATCATCCAAATTATTAATTTACCCTACGACATAAGTAAATCGAGTTTAGTAAAAAGTCTCATGGCCCAAAAAATTGCTACTGGGCTTCATAAAATATTTTATTTAGTTTAAAGGAGTCAGAAGTAAATCAAATTCCCGTGATTATTGTTAATAATTACTCATATGATTATTTTAATAAATAATTAACTATTGTTTCGTCTGCTCTTCGACTACTCGACCAAAAATTAGGATTTTTTAAAATGATTATACGCAGCTCCCCGACTGTTAGGGAAATCTAAAATTTTCTAAATAATTTATGACTTTTTAGTTTATTAAATTTTATTACTACCTTCATTTCACAATAGTTGGTGTTTTGAGTTTTAATGACATGTCTAATTATTTAGGTGCATCAAAAATATTTTTGTAAAAAAAAGAGTTCAATCTTTCTCAAATTGAGCAAAACAACATGCATAAAAGGTTTTGTTTTAAGAAAATATTCTCATTACATCTATTAATCACACATATCATTAAAATCCAAAACAATAATTATTATAAAATTATGGGAGTAATTAATTCTTTGAAGTAAAAATAATTTCCAACTCATTTTACACATATGTTGTGGGTCCCTAAAAAACATAATTGTGACAATTCTATTAGCATGTGAAAAATGATGATGTGTCACACTTGTACACAAAAGTTTCTCCTAGTTAACGAACAAATTTCTCACTCGTGCAGTATCTACATATTCCATGATGAGAAACGTGTTTACAATATACGGGAGCATATTGTTGCGCACTTTTGAAAGACGAACAACAAATTTCAGGTTCTCGTAGAGCTACCAATCACGGACGAGAAGGCGAGGATAACCGACGATGCATGCGAGTGGTGATTAATTTCCTAGTTGTAGACCGAAAGAGCGCATCGAGTATTAGACCAGTTGTAGACTTGAGGACATAATGCGAGTAGTAGACTAGTTGTAGATTTAGGGAGTTATTGAGTTACCGAGTTGTATGCTTGTTGAGACCGATTTGAGTTGTAGGCTTGTTTATGTAGATCCGTAAGGAAATGGATTTTGTTGTAGTCTAATAGAATCACATTAAATAGTATTTAAGCTTCTTGAATTGAACCTTTTTAAAAAAAAAATCTTATTAGGTTAAGAGATTGTAATGGTAAGGAAGAGAATGTATGTGAGTGGATTAAAATATGAATCACATTGCAATTTGCAAAACATATGGAAAGATTAATTAAAATGTTAATGAAGATATAAAACGTTTGCTATATTTTTTTTAATGATTGGATTCCATTAATAATAATGAATCTAGTAGACAATAAAAAATAATGAAATTGTAGAGTTACAATTATAAAGTTTATTGACGTCCAATTTCAACTCGCCTCTACTAATTTTTTATTATATTTAATTCCAATGTTACAGCATGGGCTTTATTGGCTCTCATTGATGCTGGACAGGTAGTAACTTCAAGAAAATTAAAGAAATACTGTATGAAATTATTATTTACTTAATGTTTTTACTTGAACAAAATTTGAGAATTGATTCAATATATAGGGGAAGATAGATCCAGAACCAATATATCGTGGATGTAATGGTGATGATAAGAATGTATATATGTGAGTCGTTGAAATGAATCATTAATTAATGCAGAACAATGTAAATATGACACTAAAGTTTAAATGAGGATATAAAATGGAATCATTTTATTCAACTTTTGCTTGTCTTGATCTACTACCTGAGGATTAGGATTCTATAATGCTCCCCGATTCGCTTTAAAGTGTTTCGTAATGAAAATATATAAATTTTAAAAAATAATTAATGATAGAAAAAATTATATATTTATCCATTATATTATTTAAAATTCATAAATATTTATTATAAAATAGAATATTTATTGAAATAAATATAAGATAAAACTGAAGAAAAAAGTTCAAATCTACATAAATTTCATAAAACGACATTTAAAATAGGCCAAAACAAGTTTTATTATGCGAGAATTCTGAAATTAGTAATTTATAGTGTTTAAAACTTTGACCGGCAGTCAATTTTGTTGCTGTGAAAACATGACTTTATTGCAAGTGAGCACATATTTTTATGTATATTACAGAATGATTAGAAAATAAAGAATTATCATTAACTAGCTAGGGTAAGAATTACTAAAAGGAAAATAATAAAGAGACGTCAATGAATTGTCTTTGAAAACGGATTTAGCAGTTTCCAAGAGTCTTCTCCATCATGGTACTCTCGTTACTTGAGCAGGAAGTAACACAAGAATCGAAAGAATTGCTATCTGCCTTTTCTTTTTTCTTGAACAAACCAAACCCTCAGTAGTCTTTTTTTATTGAAATCACGAGATTGGTCTTCCCATTCTTCTTTCCGTCGGTAGTTCGGATGGATGTTTCATGTTGTTTTTGTATCAAGTTGGATTTCTTGTTTCTTGCGCAAGAAATCAATGAACCTACATTCAAGTTATTGAGTTTTGAAGAATCGAAACATCCACCTCCATTACTTTTTGTAGAAATCTTGAACCACAATCAGAGATACCCTTCTTTTCGTCACAAGAAGCAACCGGTGATGAGTTTCTTGGTAGTCGGAGTTGGAATCTTCTTTTGTCACGGCGGTGGTTTGCTGCAGGTTTCTTGACGAGCACGTAAACTTTACTTTCTCCTCCATGTGAGACAGTCTTCTTACCCCCCAAAACGATTCCCAGATTCCTTTCTTTGGTGACGATTTTCCGTAGTTTTTTTAGTCAAACAATTCCGCTGCCTCCTTTGTTCTTGAACGCTGGATTTCTTGTGAGAACAACTCCCTACCATGGCGATAACTTTGGGTTGATTCTTGAGGAAAAAAAGAATTGATTGAAGTGAAAAAGATTGACAGAAGTTGTTAAACAAATTGTTCTTTTCACCACCCGATACTTATACACATTTCCAATTAGTTTTAAAAGAGCATATTCATAAGTGTATAAGCTCGAATAATTGCAGCTGGGTGGCTAATCAGGTACGTAGAATTTTCTTAAAAATGTAGAATTAGAAACAAAAAACTAATATATACGATATTTTCTCATCAAATTAATTATTGGATATCTCAAAATTAAAGGAATTACACATAGGTAATTACCTAATTCTACAATGATTTCTTTTTCTTAGGTGTGATATGATGTCTGTTATTTCAATGTAAACTCGTGGTTACCGGTTAATATTAGGGAAAAAATAGGAATATAAAAGTGATGGGGAAATTGGGGCTAAGGGAATAACGAAGCCAGATCTGATCCATTAACCCTGTAATGGATACCCGACGTATGAAGACAGCCCGATGAGGCACGATCAGTATCTATCCCAAACCGTCTTGATGTATTAAATAAAAACTTATTCGAAGTAGCAATATTCGTGGACAACTAAATTTTATTGTCACGACTCAATGTCTATATAAACACCTCTGATAATACCTTCTTAAGTTTTGAGCAATCGTAATACACACACAAACCCTATTATCTTCTAGATAAGAGTATATAGGTCTTTCTTCGACGCATCTCTTAATCCAAGATCACGAGATAAGCCTTACAGACTAATCTTAAAGTAGACGTTTAAATATCGTCAGCGTCTCTTTCCGTTCTAAATTGAGCTGATCTAGCTTGAATGTTATCCACCCTTACTCGCTTTTTTGGTCGAAACAAATTGTATGTGCAAATGAAAATTATTATGAGTAAAAATTATCTTGATGATTTTATTAACCCCGTGTATAATTGATGAGTCTATTCAATAATATTTTAGTATATATCATCCAAATTATTAATTTACCCTACGACATATGTAAATCGAGTTTAGTAATTAGTAAAAGTCTCATGGCCCAAAAAATTTCTACTGGGCTTCATAAAACATTTTATTTAGTAGTAAAAAGTAAATGTATATCAATTTCCCGTGTTACACAAGGGACTGGAAAACTCGTTATTCGAAAAATTCTTAAGTGATATAATATAACATATCGCTATTTATACATACTAATAAAATTGTTACAAGACTTAAAAAAAATTGTTACAAGTGTGATTTTTAAGTGACTCACGATATATGTGTAAAGTAAATTATTTGTTAGTAATTACACATAAGATTATTTTAATAAAAAAATAATTAACTATTGTTACATCAGCTTTTCGACTACTCAGGAAAAATTTAGGATTTTTCAAATGATTATAAGGCAGCTCCCCGACTGTTAGGGAAAATTAAAATTTTCTAAATTAATATTTAATTTATGATTTTTTAGTTTATCAAATTTTATTAATTAATTCTTATGTGAAAAAATAATTTCCAACTCATTTTACACATATGTTGTGGGTCCTTAAAAAAATACAATGTGACAATTCTATTAGCATGGGTAAAATGATGATGTGTTACACATTGCACGTAAGTATTTCTCCTAGTTGGAGAACAAATTTCTCACTTGTGCAAGATCTACATATTCCATGAGAAACGTGTTTACAAAAGACGGGAGCATCTTGGTGGTACTTTTGAAAGACGAACAACAGAGATTTCAGTTTCTCGTGGAGCTATACTAGACGAGAAGGGGAGGATGATTGATGATGCGTGGGTGGTGATTAATTGCCTAGTTGTAGACCGAAAGAGCGTATTGAGTAGTAGACCAGTTGTAGACTTAGGGAGTAATTGAGCTACCGAGTTGTATTCTTGTTGAGAACGTTTTGAGTTGTAGACTTGTTGAAACCATTCTCTGAGTTGTAGACTTGTTTATGTAAGATCGGTAAGGAGTTGGATTTTGTTGTTCTAAATTCTAATAGAATCTTAGTATTAAATGCACTATCAGATCATAATACATGATATTTTACAATTCTAGATGCATTCATATATATATATGTTTTTAATAAAGATTATGGACTAAATATATACATATATAATTAAATGAATTCCTTAAAAAGATAAAGCATCATTTAAGCTTCTTGGTTGAGCCTTTCTCAAAAAGAACTTATTGATTAAAGAGATTGCAATGGTATGGACGAGAATGTATGAGTGGTTGAAATATGAATCACATTGCAAAACAATATTGGAAAGATTAATACTACCTCCGTCCGTCTAATACATTGACTTTATAGATATATTTAAGAAGATAAATATATATATATATATATTTATTAATCTTTGATTAAATATAATTCTTTTTTTAATATATATAGAAAAATTAAAAAAACATGTATTAACGGAGAGAATATTATGTAAATGAAGATATCCAATGTTTGCTGTGTTATGTTTTTTATTAATGATTGGATTTCATTAACTATAATGAATTTAATCTTATAGACAACAAACACAAAAGAATAAAATTATATAATTCTAGCTATACATTTATTGATGAATCGAACTTCTAACACACACCTATAATTTTTAATTATATTTAATTATTTTCGTACGTCATTTTAAGTCCCAAGTTACTCGTTCTTTTTTGCATATTTCATATAATCATGGCGGTCTATATTTCATATAATGATCTGAATAGATATTTATTCTTAAAGATATAGTTTTATGTAATTTTCAGGATGATTAGAAAATGAAGAGCCATCATTAACTAGGGTAAGAATTACTAAAAGGAAGAATATGATAAAGAGACGTCATTGATAATAATGAAAATTGAATGAATTTTACATTAATACATAAATCCAAAAATTCAATAAACTGAAATTACCACTTAATCTAGTACCAATAATTCTACTGATTACAATCAATCATTTGATCTTCAGATACATAATTAAACCCTAATTAGTAGCTCAACGTGTACAAACCCCAAAGCGCTTCCATATCCATCATCATTACCGGTTAGCTTCCGTATTCCGTCACAACTTGTAAATTGTCTTCAAAATCCACATCCCTTTTCATTGCTTCTAGTGTAGCTCTAGCTGCCGCTCGTTCCGCATCCACCGATTCCTTACGCTTGACAGCGTATTTCCCACAAACCCTGAGATTATCATTATCCTCGTATTTTCCTTTTCTTGGTCAGCAAGTCTTATTTGGTAGATCAACGCTCCTTTTGATTGACGACTTCGAAACTGAGTCGAGAGTAGGAGAAATCTTCTTCTTTCATCGGTAGTCTTGAGCATGAGTTTCATTGTATTGTCTTTAAAAACGGATTTAGCAGTTTCAAGAGTCTTCTCCGTCAGCGGTACTCTGGTTACTTGAGCAGGAAGTAACACAAGAATCGTAAGAATTGCTGTCTGCCTTTTCTTTTCTTGAACAAACGAAACCATCGGTAGTCTTTTTTATTGAAATCACGAGATTGGTTTTTCATTCTTCTTTCCGTCGGTAGTCGGGCGTTGTTTCTCTATCAAGGCGGCTTTCTTGTTTCTTGCACAAGAAATCGATGAAGTTATAGCCATGTTGTTGATTTCTGAAGAAGCGAAACCTCCACCTCCATTACCTTTCTGTAGAAATCTTGAAACCAAAATCAGAGATACCCTTCTTTTCAACACAAGAAGCAACGGTGGCCTTTTCATCACAAGACGCAACGGTGACGAGTTTCTTGGTAGTCGTAGTTGGAATCTTCTTCGTCACTGTAGTGGTTTGCTACTGGTTTCTTGACGAGCACGTAACTGCACTTATACTCCTTCGTGTGAGCCAGTCTTCTTACTCCCGAGAAAGATTCCCAGATTCCATTCTTTGGAGACGATCTTCCGTAGTTTTTTGGAGTCGAACAATTCCGCTGCCTCCTTTGTTCTTGAATGCTGGATTTCTTGTGACAACAACACCTACCATGGCGATAACTTTCTTGAGGAAAAAAAGAATTGATTGAAGTGAAAAAGATTGAATGAAGTTGTTAAACAAATTGTTCATTTCACCACCTGATACATTTATATATATATATAACAACCCTAGCCGCCGTTTGCATGATTGTGGGCCACGTTACGAAGCCCATTTACTTGGGTTTATGGAAATTCCCGTACCAATTAGCGAAATTAAATTTATTGTCAATAAAATTGAAAATCATTACAAATTTAGTTTTGAAAAAGCAAATTAATAAGTGTAAGCTCGAATAATTGCAGTGGCTAATCATGTAGGTAGAATTTTCTTAAAAATGTAGAATTAGAAACAAAAAACCAAGATACGATATTTTCTCATCAAATTAATTATTGGATATCTCAAAATTAAAGGGATTACACATAGGTAATTACCATTTTTATGACTAAAGTCATACATGAACATGACATCATGAGCACATGATTGATTGACCTAGCTCAGGGACTTACTCTAACTAGTTCACTACTATATAAATATAGTTATGTATCTCAAGAACTTCAAAATCATCTAACATATAAGAAACTACTGTTTTAAACGTTATACAGCAATATTCTAGTGAAAAAACATCATGGATTTTGATAAGAGGGTGATTCTATCCTCAATGATGATAATCCTAAATGTTATGGTAGTTGTTGCATCAGATCATCATCAAGTTCAAAATCCAGAATCTACGATGACGATGAATTTTAACGGTCGACGATTATATTCATGATCGTGAAATTGATCTACCAAAATGGTCACCCATCTGTGAAAAAATGTCTTGGGAAATGTGTTATAAAATGTTTGCCAAAAATTGTTGCATCCTCTTAAAATATTCAATATGCATTAGTTTTTGCACTATTGTTTGCGAATTCTTGCCGTCGGAGGCTCGTCGCTGATTGCACCTCTACTTG
>JANIEQ010000223.1:0-22073 GCA_024708375.1 Oxalis stricta | reverse complement strand
TTTAAATATTCTGAACAAATAATAGTTAAGGCAAAATAATTAACCATGATCAAATTTCCACTAAACTACCTCAAAGTCTTGAGAACATTTATTTTTATTAAAAAATTGGGTAAATACAACAGTTAACCATTATTGGAGTCTTATGGCCTTGTTCAAGGCCAAACCGGTTAACCATTATCAGTTAACAACAAATTAACCTCAAAGTCACAAATTAACTTTTACTTCCACATCCTGCATTGTCAATGGAGTCGAACGCACTAACCTCATGACCATGATCATTGGTTCCTATGGAAGAACGTAAAGCACTTGTTTGCATCCTTTGCAGTCGATGGTGACAACAATGCTTCAACCCCAGGGATCCCATCTAAATCCAACGTCCCTAACCCTCCCTTCTCTATAACTTGCCTCAACAAGCTCCTAAACCCAGAATGTTCTATCTCTTATCTCTCTCGTATCCTATCTCTTCTCTCGCACTATTATCCTCGACTCCTCTTCTCTCGCCTTATCCCTCTCTGCCATTTCCCTCATCTCCTGTGCTCTCAACTCTTCCCTCTCTTCAAGTTGCCTCTACTTCTCCTCAAACTCATCTTGCTTCTGCTGTATTGCCACCAATTCGCTGCATGCTTGGCCTCCTGCTCTTTCCTATATTAGGTTTTCCTCAACATTGTAGGAGTCAAAATCCTCCCTCCAGCGGACCCTCCCGAGCTTTTCTTTCCCGAAGACACGTTGAAAGGCTTGTGTATCATTCATTCCCTCTTCCTCCGTAATTGTTAAGAGTTGATCCTACAATAATAAAATTAAAATGGTTCGATGCATCATTCACGAGGAACATTTCCAAAAGACCGTGTCGGTTAGTAGTCGACTTACAACTATGTTTTTTTGTTTCATGATCTACATCCTTCCCTTCCTTTATCCTCGTCATGAGGAACATTTCAGCTTGGGTTGGATCTCTTCCATGCTCCTCGCACTATACTGAGAGGATAATTATATTAGTACTAACTAACGAAGTTCAGTACAAAAATAAGGGCTTATCACAACTCCTTACAAATTCTGCAGCTAAGACAGAAAACCTCTCATTTCCCATTCGATGAAAGTATTTCATTTTGGCCTTATTCTCGAGCATTACGTCGGCATATTTTCTACAAATGCACACCCAAAAAATAAACATACAACTTTTAGTTAATGACAAAAGGGTAATTGTTATCAGCAGTTAACATTTAGTAATGCGGACTCACCTTAACTTCCTCGTTATTCCAGTAAACCATGAGCTTCTTGAAATGGTGATCAGGGATCAAACCACCAAGTTTGGCCAGCCTCTCTGCATTTGTCGGATACGGATCGAAGACCCTTTTCTTGACATTCATCTTGTGTTTCCGCCAAGCATCACCAACTATGTGCATGACCGCCTTGTATGCGGATGGAGGTATGATATACTTGTTCTACAACGGTAAAAGACCACAAAATACATGTAAGGCAGACATTCAATTTGATAAAGATGCATGAAAGGGAATTTAAAAGAGTACATACGTACATTGATATATTCCCATAACTCATCCTTTTTTGGTACAACGGGCCAACACGTATATATCAATGGGCACCTTGTGGAATTTCTTGCAAGCGTTCCAAGGAAAGCTGAGAACTCACCAACCACTTTCCTTGTTGGACCACATGCTTCTCCTTTTTGTCAAAATGGACCTCCACCCTATCTGTAAAATCTCTCGAATGAACTTTCGAGCACATAGATGCTCCACGAGTTTTCCTTGATGAAGTATAATGTAATCAATCCAACACCACATATTGATATATTTGCAACATGATCTGGGCTCCAAACTCATATTCATATTCATTAACAGAATAAAGTGTTAGGTTGTTAAATATTCAAAACATACTTGGCCCAATACTAGTGTTGCTTCCCGTTCGTTGGTCGCCTAGTTGAACAGTATCAACATCATTCACATCATCACCTCCACGATCAACATGTGTCTCCTCATGATCGGCAGCCAGATCCTCAGCTTGTTCATCCTCACCAGCCTCTGCTCCTCCATCCTCACCAGCCTCATTCTTTCCTTCAACCTCGATTCTCTACTCCTCCAAGTTCCAGTAGTTCATCCAACTGACCACTTTTTTGAATGAATTCATCAAGTGTACCAGCTGGTCTCTTCGGTGTTGGTTTTACTTTCTTCTTTTTTGGAAGACAAGCTTCTTCTTCAATGTGCTCTTCAGATTGATGATCATCCTACAAATTAAGGTTTATACGAACATCAACATGTCAATTCTGTTAACGAAGGAGACAAGTAACAATCTATTGTTGTACAAAATTACCATTACTATTTGCTTGCTTTTATTTTGCTTTTCTAGAACAGTCTTGGTTGCTTCTTGACTTTTCCCATCTGTTAATCGATTAAGTAAGCCTCTCAAAGATGAAGTCGCCTTTCCAGGCTGCTTTGGCTATTCTATAGCTGCAGTATTCTCACAAACAAGATTAGCTTGTTGAATCTTTGGGATGCCACTAGACTTGTTTTAGTACCGTCATGGGTCGCCGGAATAACATCATTGGAGTTCGGCTTGGTTAAATAAGAGTAATAGCTAGTTAGAATTGTTGCTTTTGCTTTAAGTTATTTATATTTGTTTTAATCAAGGAGCATATTAGTTGTAGACTACATATATGTGTGTACTTACACTAAAATGGGAAAACTTGAATTAATGAAAATTGAATTTTGACTAAGCTTTGTGCTGGAAATGGAAAAACCCTAGGCTAGGTGCCGGCTGTCCCTTTCACTCCCTCTCTCCTTCCGTCCTTCATCTTCCAAACCTCATATCTCCCTCAATTCTTCTCCAATCTCGTCCATTCAACCACCATTCTTCTCCTCTCATCTATCCTCTATCCATCCATACCTATAGTCTCCACTTTCTCCCTCCACCTCAAACCCAAAATCTCAGCTTTCTCGAAACACTCCTTCTCAAACCTTATGTTACACACTTTCTGTTCTAGCTTTGAATCGAGTCCGAAACTTCTCCCAATAATTTTCTAGTATTTTTACCTTAGAATATACACCTTAAACTCCATTTTGTCCTTCTATACCATCCTCAAGTTCGTTCTCTATAAAATCTAAAATTCATCCAAGCTGAGTGAAGTTTGAACATGAAAACACAAAATTTTCCTCTCCCTCACCGCCGACCAAGCTCCGGCCCGGAGCTCCTCCACACACCATCATAAGGTGGTATCATAGTCATTCTACTCGGTCTTGGTGCCTAAGCTATCCACCCTCTCCTTGGTGATGCTCAAGACTGCTCTTCAAGATGAAGAACAAGTATAAGAGGATTTGGTCAAGGGAGTCTTCCGTTTAAGATGTACTTCTCATGGAAAGCTTTGCAATGTGATTATAGATGGAGGATCAAATGCTAATCTTGCCTCCAAAACTATGGTTGATAAGCTATAACTAGTCACCGAACCACATCCCACTCCCTACAAGCTATCATGGCTCAAGTCTAAGGGGGATATTAAGGTAAAGAAGCATTGCTTTATTTTTTTCTCTATTAGGCTGTATAAGGATGCTATTTGGTTTGATGTTGTGCCTATGTCGATTTGTCATTTTAGGAGGCCGTGGTTGTTTAGTAGGAGAGTTTCTCATGATGGTTTTGCTAATTCATATGATTTTGTGTTGGATAGGAAGAAGTATGTCCTCTTACCTCTTGGTCATAAGGAGAGTAAGAGTCCTAATGATGTTTGTTTGCGTGACAATGAGAAGGGATTAATCTTAGATGCTCTCCCACACCATATTCCCCCAAGATTTAATTGAGAGTGAAGAGGATTAGTCTTTCATAAGGAGGTTCGGCCCTTGGTGGAAGAATTTCATGAGGTGTTCCCTTCAACCTTGCCGAGTATTTTGTAGCCTAACACACCATCGAGTTTATTCCCGGTTCTACTCTTCCCAATAAGGAAGCCTACTGTATGAGTCCCAAGGAGCACTTGGAACTTCAATCTCAAGTTCATGCATTGTTGGATAAGGGGTTGATCCGTAAGAGTACAAGTCCTTGTGCCGTTCTTGCCTTGGTAGTGCCTAAGAAAAGAGGAAAATGGGAATGGTAATTGATAGTCGTTCCGTTAATAAAATAACTAGCAAGAATCGTTATCCCATTCCCTGATTAGATGATATACTCGAACACCTTCATGGTGCTCAAATATTCACTCGTTTAAATTTAGCAAAGTGGGTTTCACCAAATTCGAATGGCCACTAAGAGACGAATGGAAGACAACCTTTAAGATAAGGGAAGGTTTATATGAGTGGCTTTTCATGCCTATGGGAATGTCCACGACTCCCCTTCCACTTTCATGAGACTTATGAACGAAGTGATGTGGCTTGTTCCTTAACAAGTTTGTGGTTGTGTATTTCGACGATATTCTCATCTATAGTCGCACCATGGAGGAGAATTTGGAGCATTTACGGGCTGTCCTAAGAAATCTTGAAGAGAGAATTTTATATGCTAACTTGGAGAAGCATCAATTTTGCTCATCCTCCCCTTTCCTTCCTCGGTTACATAGTTTCATGTGATGGCATAAGCATGGACGCGTCCAAGATTAAAGCCATTGTAGAGTGGCCTACTCTTAAAAATGTGGATGAGGTAAGGAGTTTCCATGGACTTTTTTCCTTTTATCGAAAATTTGTGAAAGGCTTTAGCACTATCACGGCGCCCATTACCGATTGCATGAAGAAGGGAGAATTCAAGTGGACTCCACAAGCACAACATGCATTCATTTCACTCAAGAAAGTGCTCACTCAAGCACTATTGTTGGCCTTCACCGAATTTTGATAAACCCCTTGAGCTTGAATGTGATGCTAGTGGAGTAGGCATAGGAGCCATTTTGTCTAAAGAAGGAAACCGATAGCATACTTTAGTGAGAAGCTCAACGACACTAGAAAGAAGTACTCGGTTTACGTAAAGATTTATATGCTATTATGAGGGCTCTTCACCATTAGAGTTCTTATTTAATGCCCTTAACGTTCATTCTCTATCTGACCACCAAGCCTTTAAATACATTCAAAGCCAATCCCACTTGAACCGATGAGATGCATCTTGGGTTGAATATCTCCAAACTTTAAACTTTATCCTCAAGCATAAAGCGGGGACCGCCAATGTTGTAGCGGATTCCTTGGTAGGCGACACCCTCATGGACACTCTTGAAGAATAAGTCATAGGTTTTGACACCTTGAAGGGGTTGTATTCCGATGACGAAGACTTTAAGAGCATATGGATGAATTATTTAGAAGGTGGATATAAAGATTTCCACATTCACAATGGATATCTTTATAAAGGATATTGTTGTTACGTTCCTCGTAGTTCGGTAAGAGATACAATTTTGAGAGAAGTCCATGGGGGAGGACTAGCTGGCCATTTCGGACGTGACAAAACATATGCTCTTGCCCATAGCTTAATATTTTTGGCCAAGGATGTGGCAAGATGTATGCAAGTTAGTGGAGGGATGCAACATGTGCCAAATGGGCAAGATGAAAGCACAAAATACTGGTATGTATACTCCTCTTCCTACCCCCAATCATCCATAGGAAGATGTTAGTATGGATTTTATTCTAGACCTTCCTTGTACTAGGAGAGGGTATGATTCTATCATGGTGGTAGTTGATAGCCAAGCTGAGGTGGTGAATCGAAGCATTGGTTCTATCTTGAGGTGTTTATTAAAAGAAGGGTTGGGATTTGATTCTCCCTCAAGCCGAATTCATCTATAATAGTTCAGAGAGCAAGACAACTCAAGCTTCTCCCTTTGAAGTGGTTTTATGGGTTTAACCCCCCATAGTCCCATATCACTTGTGTCTAATGCTTACAAATGGGCTCCTAGTCTTGTTGTCGAAAAAGAGTTGAAGAATTGAAGCAACTACTGCATACGAGCGAAGAAACAAATTTTGAAAAACACAATGCTTCCTATAAGAAGCAAACCGACAAGCACCTTGTCCACAAGGAGTATGAAGTTGGTGATCTAGTATAGATACATGTGAAGAAGGAGAGGCAAGCTGAATAAGAGATTCTCCAAACTCCAACTCAAGGCCGAGGGACCTTTCAAAGATCATACAAAAGATTCCTCCAAATGCTTATACACTTGAGTTACCGGAAGAGTACAACATCCCCAACACTTTAATGTAAGTGATCTAGCCCCTTTTCTTGTCGATTTAATGCTTGTTAGAGAAGTAGGTTGTCGAGATGATATTGAACACTCCTCTTCGAAGGTAAGGATGATGGCGGAGCATACGTACTCATAGATGAAGAATTGACACTAGAAAAATATATTGTGAATTCATTTAATATTGGCTAGCTTAATATGGGAAAACTCGAAGTTTTGGTCAACGTCTGGTGATGTGGCAATCAAGAAAGTCAATGCCGAAATCCTACCGGAATGCGGTCATAGGTCTTCGAATAGTATCATTAGAGTTTAGCTTGGTCATGAGTTTAAATAAGAGTAATAGCTAGTTCATGACCGATATCTTCTACAAACTCAAGCTCTTCATCGGTCAATCCATGAAATTAATATACCCACCTAAACAAATCCGAACTCCCTCATATCTCCCTCAATTCTTCTCCAATCTCATCCATTCAACCACCAGTCTTCTCCTCTCTCTATCCTCTATCCAACCATACCCATAGTCGCCACTTTCTCCGTCTCAAACCCAAAATCTCAGCTGTCCCGAAACACTCCTCAAAATCCCTATTTTTGTTGTTGTCTTGGGAGTTACTTTTGCTGCCTGCTACCACCTGACCTCATTGTTTTTGTTGGCTTGCTGACTTTCCTGCTAACAAAGTCCTTGCAAAGTTGCCATTTTTCTATCTCCGGAGGAATTTTCTTCTTCTTACTCACCTCACCATCTCCTACTTGGATTCTCTTGTTTTCGTTTCTTGCATTTGTATTGACCATCCTCCCTTTTATTTTTTCATATCCGTTCTTGCTTTATCTTAACTGTTGCTTGGTGCGACACTATCATTGGTTGTAATCCATTCAATTTCATTAATTCTTGCGAATTCTTTGCTTGAATAATTTTCCTCTCTGACTGAACCTCAATTGATTTGCTAGCCATCTCTTGCCACTGAATGATTGAAGAACAGATAATTAGATGCATGTTCAGCCATAAGCACAATCTTGTTCAGACATTTTGTCAAACACATTCCACGCACAATACCCACAAACTCTAGATTTTATTCAATAAAAAACAAACAACTAATTCTTGTAATGAAACAAAGATAATCTACGCAAAATCGAAATTTAGTTGTAAGCCCTCTACTTTATTTCATTAGTCTACAAACCTAAAATTACGACCTAATACTGATAGAGTCGCTTAGCGTCATTACCTTAGTAGATTGAACTGAGAGATTAAATTTCGAAATCCGAATTGAAGAGCTGACGGTTGAGGAGTCGAAATCCGATTGTAGAAAGTAATTTGAGCTGACGGTTGAAGAGTAGAAATCCGATTGTAGAAGAGTAATTTGAGCTGAAAACGAATTGAAGTGAAAATGAATTGTGAATGGCGCGCGTGTCAAATTTTTACTTAGCAAAAATTTTTAAAAAACCCGCCACCAAAACGTCCACGTTTTAATCAGCGTATCTACAATAAGAATACGCCACGATTTTTAAGAATTTTGGCCACGGTTTTTTAATCTCTTACTCCTCCACGGTTTCTAAACCGTGGTCAATTACTATACTCCAGACCTCAAATTGAGTTCCTTTTTAACTAAGCCTTGTATGCATTATATTCATCTTTTCAACAGACAATTCCAATTCCATTAAGACATTCATATATTAAATCCAAAACACAATATACTATAAAAGAAGAGTATAGCATTCATAATAAAATAGCTCGATAAAGACTTCATATAATGAATATATTCGAGTTGAATCAGAAAAGTTACAATTATAACTACAACCTCCAACAACAGAGACTTAATTTCATCAAAATAGTTTCTTATCAACCATTTCGAGTTACAAACATCGCCAAAGAAGAAAGTGATGATATAGGATGCAGACTTCTCGATTAGGCCAATTACGCGAAGGAAGATATTGTGATGAGTGGTAATGGAGACTGAGGTCGAGTGGAGTTCATGTGTATACTTGAGGACACCACACAGATTGCAAGTCTCAAAACATGGAGTACAGGAGCTCCATCCAACTTCTTGCGAGCAACAAAATGCATGACCGTCCCTGGATACAATATCTGCTTGATAGGCCGTCTTCGATAATTCCAAAAGAAAAGCTTCGAGGGATTCAATCTTCTATTTGGTAGACTCATGTCTGCTAAGCTCTTTCAGATTCTAATGGATTGAAAAATCCCATTGATGTCTGCAGGATTAATTCATCCAGGCATCAATGGAATTTTCAATCCATTAGAGTCTGAAAGAGCGTAGCTGAACATGAGTCTACCAAATGCAAGCTTGAAGCACTCGAAGCTTTTCTTGCTGGAAATATCGAAGACGGCGGACTAGACATATCTTGAATGAAGTGAAAGCCTTTACAATGTTGCTCGCAAGAAGATAGACGGAGCTGTTGTACTACATGTTCCGAGCACTTGCAACCTGTGGGGGCGTCCTCAAGTATACACCAAATTAAACTCCTGATGATCTTTCAAATCAACTCGACCTCAGTCTCCATTACCTCCCATCGCCATACCTTCTCTTAGCATAATTGGCCTATTCGGTTTGATTCCCATATCATCATCCCTTTCTTCTCTTGGCTTCCTCATACATCTCCCATCTCCAGACCATTCTCCCTAATGAATTCAGTCCACTGATCTCCCGATAACTCCAGACAGCCGTCGTCATCCTATAAATTATCTACTCTGATGACTTTAGCGAGGAAAACCATGCATGGCTCTGATGTCATTCCAACCCATAGGAGTCTAAATCTGTCCCTTACTGCTACTTCCTGGTCTCTACAAAATGCTAGCCACCCATAGCCTCGAAATGGTGGAATCTTGGTCCTCCATGCTGACCTTCAGCTGACAATTGTATACCCTCGACCTGGCAACAAGTGTAGCTGGACAGATCTGATCAACATCAAGTCCACACTTGCAGAGCTGTGTAGGGCGGAGCTCCTGAAAAGACGAATCAAATCAAAAGGGTCAATGAAATATATATGCATATATATGAACAGATTTAAGTTCAAAGGATGATAATTATTACCATTGGTGCTTCTCCTAAAACATGGTGGTTTGTCACTATCGCAGAGAAGTAGTTGTTATTCCTAGCCTCTCTTACCAAATGAGACGGATTATCGTGGACATCTTTCGTAACGGAATTAAGGTCGAAATTATTCCCGATACGGAGGTCCCAATCGCCAGGAAACAGTTCCCATGGATTTACAATGCCCACTTGTAATATACTTACACGAGCAATCGAGTTGTCTCCATTGACAGCCAAAGAATCGAACCGAAGTCTTGTACCCGCCTCCAATCCACGTGCATGGCAGAAATTTGAGAAACCGATGACGGATAATCTGGTACTCAAGCCTTCGGTACTTTGAAGACGGCCTAAACGGATATGAAAGGGTGCTTGTCCTGGAATAGCATTTACAATTCTATCGATTGCATGTACGTGCTGACCTTAAACTTTATTCGTCAAAATCATACAAAAGACTAAATTAACTTGAAATCATGCATTCACAACATTGACAACATACCATAACCTCAAATTAAGTTTGTTGATAACTATATTTTATGTATAGTTATCTATGTCTTTATATCTAATATTTTTATGTTATCGGGTAAATTAGTTGTATTTATTTGCATTTTACTTTCGTTATGTTATTTCGTGTCATTGTAGGAATCAAGGTTGAAGTGTACCTAAAAGGTGAAGTTTTGGATCGGATTTGAAGTATTGAAGAGTTCAAGGGACTAAAATGCGAAAGAAGGCAAAAGTTGAAGGATGTGGAGTGTAATAATGGAGAGATTAAAGAAAGTATGGCGTGAATTGGCTTGAAGCAGCCCGACACGGGCGTGTCCAACAATTCTCATGGAGCTGACTTAATACGGCATACTGCATGTGTGCCTACGTGGCACGGTCGTGATTTTGTTGCAGTCGTTGTTATTCCTACTCCTATTTCGACCCGATTTGAGCAAGTATAAATATCCTATTTGACCTAAATTTCAACGACACGTTATTACGAGAGGCGACACTTTGACGAATAGAAAAACACAAAGACCAAGATTGAAGGCGGAGGAGTTCGAATCAACCAACGACCATTCTTCTTCTACTAATTCTCTCTTGCAATTTGTGAGATCATGTATATCTCTAAGAACCTTTATTTTCCTATTATGAACATGAACTAATTTTATTATTCTACGATTAGATGGAGCTTACTTAGCATGTATTGAACTCCCGTTATTTTAGTAATTATTTTATGAACCTCGTATGCTTTCTTGTTCGTTTACTTAATGCTTTCAATTGTTTGGCCAATCTGTTGAATTGTTTGGTTAATCTAGTGAAACCTGAGAAGGTAAATTAGGTTTAGAACTGAGAACAAGAATAACTCGATCAATTGAATTGATTTGCGATTAGGATGGAGATATACCTAAAAGTCGAGTTAACCTAGCTTGATCGTAGAAACTAATGTTGTCAACTTCGTTAATAATTATCATCGAGAGATAGAAATTATTGGGAGTTGATTAGATTGTAGGATAGTCGAGAGGTCCCTATAATACGAATAGAGTCTTAGGTAGTATATGAACCCATAAGAATTGCTAGGAAAATGGGTGGGAAATGCATAGCTTAGTAAGTGAAGTCGAAATCTTAGGATTTTTTCTCTCACGTAATGTACTATCTAAACAACCCGTTTTAATGTCTTATGTCTTGGAGAGTGTTGTATTGGGGTCTATTGTATATTTGCGAAAATTACATGTATACGACCATGTCGAGTCATGTAGAAATTTGTGCTATTGTGTTGTGTGAGCTCTAGAAAGAAAATAAAATAAAAGAAAAAAAGAAGAAGAAGAAGAAGAAGAAAAAGAAAAGAAAAAATTATATACAAATAAAAGGATACGGAAAATAGAGCTCACACGATTATGATTTTCAGTCACATTGACATGGTCCGAATAGATAAATTCCGGGTAATAGTGTAGGTCATCTTTGAGTGCATGGATAGTACAATTTTCTAGGGTGTTTTACTATTAACAAGTTCATAAATGGGTCATCTCGGGTTCGGTTGTGGGTGTAGACATTAAGATGTTGAAACTTTACACCACTAATAGCCAAATTTTATCCAAACACATGATCCACATTATAATCCGAGCCAAAAGACCTTCTTGATATGAGAATTGCATTACTTCATTAGTGGAGATAGGAGTGAAAGACATCCATATGGTGCTATGTTGAGCTTGGCTTTATTAGATTTTAATGTGAAAATACTAAAAGCTTTGTGCGGGGATGGACGCATATTGTAATACCCAAAAATTTAATTTATTTAGTTAGGCTATGAGTGAAGGAAATATGAAAATATTATGCATTCTAATCTAAGAGCATGCATACATTGCATTTCATAGCATGAAGCATATATATATATTTATATATGTGTGTGTATGTATGTATGCATACACGTGAAATTGAATTTGTTGTTGGAGTCGTTTCGAACTGTAGTCTTGTTGGAATCGTTCCGAGTTGTAGGCTTGTTGGAGTCATTTTCGTGTTGTAGGCTTGTTGGTATTGTTTCGAGTTGTAGGCTTATTGGGTACTGATTTCGAGTTGTAGGCTTATAGGATACATGTATAAATAGATACATAATAGGGACGTCTATGTGTCTTGGTGTGTAAATAATAGTAATAATAATAATAAATAAATAAAAAGCTATGTTAGGGACTCAAATAAATTAATATAGGGGTCTAAAAGTATTAGTGTGTAGAGCAGGGACTAGAAAAGAAAACTGTCATTACTTATTATGAGAGAGATCTCTGGAGGAAGACAAACAAATTGAAGCAAAGTATTAAAGAGGGAGATGTCAGAGTGAGAAAAAATAATTAAGAGAAGAATAGAGAGTAATTTGTGGCAAACCACAATTTGGGAAGCTTAATTTCAAGTTTAGGAAGCACAAATTTTTGGTTAGTATCTCAATATTTTAATTTTTATTCACTTATTTAGATGTATTTTTGGTTTGATAATTAAAGCAATATATATAATTGCAATATCTTTAGGAATCTGAGTTTTTCTAATAGATCTAGTAGATTAGTTGAATTAATTGTAAGGGAACAAACATAAAATTGATTTTTGTCCTTACTAATTCATTGTGCATAAAATTGATGATGTTCTATTTTTCAGAATAATTTGATACATGTAATTTTGGATTTGTTTCTATATATTACATGTTTTCTAACAAGAATATGTATCTATTTCTGAGATGCTTCAAACTCGTTGTAAGATAGAGCTATATAGATTAAGTTATGAATTTTTCAAGAAGTCTATTAAATGTGAAATTGACATAATATGTCTTATAAAAATTTATAGTAAATGGTCTAGTGAAAATTAGACTTGAGTAAGGCTTCATTATCAGAATTTTGAACATATACATTGTTAAAATGACGGGTATATGAACTCAGTAAAGTGTCATGCCTTATGAATGTGCAATGTTCTAAAATTTGTATGTGCATTCAATTATTACATGCATTAAGCATTTCATGCATTATGAGCATATCATATAGATTTCTAGAAATCTACATTTAGTATTGAACATTTCTATAACGATTTATATTATTCTAGGTGATGTAGAGAATGCAAAGGATCGGGAGTAAGCCGATCGAGTAATATTAGTGTTTGCGGAGAGGTAAGTACCGATTATAATATACACTAATATGTTGGCTTTCTAATAGACCATACCATCATGGTCGATATTTGAAATTATATTCTTTGAATGGGTATTGTCAATTATTTGAATGTGTTTGGGAAACTATGCTATCAATTTGGGTTACAAAAAGGAAGTACATATGATTTTGATATTTATCTTATGGTGGCATTTTTGGGGAAAAAAACTATTTATAATAATTTTCTCATTCTTACAATTGAATTTCTTATTGAAATAGTTTTCAAAAGTTTTCTTGGAAAATGGGTTTCGGGTTGGATTGTTGAAATATGGGTTTGAAATTATGAAACTCGGTTCGGGTTTGATTATATTGGCATATGTGAAGGTTACGGCCGTATACCTAGATTTTTAGGACTATCTACCATTGGGTCCTCGTCACTCCTACCGCTTGAGGGTAGTGTGACTATCGCTCCTACCGCTTGAGGGTAGTGCGATCATATTATTGTACCTCATAGTCCGAGGGAACACGTGCCAACCGACCGATACTCAAAGAAATGCTTAATTATTTTATTTGAAATCGATCAAATTGTGTTTATATGTATAATGGAATTGAATTTTGGTTCATCGATATGTTTTGAAATTTCTTTCCATTACGATTAAATGAAATATGGCTTGATAATGGATTTCTTTCTCATCATAAGTATTGATTAAAAACTTCCTTGGTTGTATGCTTTATTGGAAAACTTTCATGTTATTGTAAATTATACTCGATACTTACTGAGTGCATAGTCACTCACTCCAAAAATTTATTTCAGATTGTTTTGCAGTTACTAGGTGTTGGACGTAGGTAGAGCTATTGCTAGAAGCTCATCTTTTGAAGATTCTCCCATCTCTCCGATTTCCTTTTGGTATAGATATGCTACAATCCTTTGACCTTATATACAAGGATTGTAATTATCGATGTAATCTTATTGTCGAAATAGTTAAACTCCGTGTTGGTGTATGGTTAACACTCTAGACAAGTGAATATGAACTGTGATATCGATGTATGAAAATTATTTTGGAAGTTATTTACTTGTTTTATCTTGAGACAATTGCAAAGGGTTGTTAAAGAAATATGGTAGCTCTTATTATCCGGTGATTAATTATTAAGTAGGCTGGTCTTAACCTACGGGATAGAAAGGTTAGGACGCCGGTCACGATAAGGCTATTTTGGGTCGTGATACATATGATTGTTCTCGCACTAGAGCGAATACTCCTAATAAACACATTATGAGAGCACGAGTGGGCGAGGAAATAAATGTTTTGTGAGATTGAGCGATTATTACACAAAAATGAGAGACATGTGTTCATCTGATTTGTGTCTCGGATTCGAGCAAGGAGTTTCGTTATTTGAAGATGCATGATTGTTGCTCAATTGGTGAAAAGCTTTGATTGATATTGCATGATAATGGGATTGTGATTGTTGACTGGAATGTTCTTATAGTTAATCTGCATATTATATGTCTTTTTTTAGTTTTATTCAACTTGTTTTCTCAAGGACTAGCAAAGTTTGGGTGTAGAGGTATTTGATAACTATATTTTATGTATAGTTATCTATGTCTTTATATCTAATATTTTGTATGTTATTGGGTAAATTAGTTGTATTTATTTGCATTTTACTTTGATTGTGTTATTTCGTGTCATTGTAGGAATCAAGGTTGAATTGAACTTAAAAGATGAAGTTTTGGATCTAATTTGAAGTATTGAAGAGTTGAAGGACTATAATGCGAAGAAAGCAAACAGTTGAAGGATGTGGAAGTGTAATAGTTGCAGAGTTAAACAAAGTCTGGCATGAATTGGCTTGGAGCAGCCCGACACGGGCGTGTCCAACAATTCTCACGGTCGTGACATCCTGCAGTGACAGAAGCATGTCATCATGGCGCCTACGTGGCACGATCGTGTGTTTTATTGTAGCGTTTATTCCTAATCCTATTTCGACCCGATTTGAGCAAGTATAAATACCTATTTGACCTAAACTTCAAGAGACGTTATTCAGCGAGAAAAATAAACACTTTGACGAATAGAAAATACACGAAGAACAGAGATTGAAGGCGAAGGAGTTCGAATCAACCAACGACGATTCTTCTTCTACTAATTCTCTCTTGCGATTTGTGAGATCATGTCTATCTCTAAGAACCTTTGTTTTCCTATGATGAACATGAACTAATTTTATTATTCTAGGATTAGATGGAGCTTACTTAGCATGTATTGAATTCTCGTTGTTTTAGTAATTATTTATGAACCTCGTATGCTTTCTTGTTCGTTTACTTAATGCTTTCAATTGTTTGGCCAACTATTGAATTGTTTGGTTAATCTAGTGAAACTTGAGAGGGTAAATTAGGTTTAGAATTGAGAACAAGAATAACTCGATCAATTGAATTGATTTGCGATTAGGATAGAGATATACCTAAGAGCCGAGTTAACCTAGCTTGATCGTAGAAACTAATGCTTGTCAACTTCGTTAATAATTATCATCGAGAGATAGAAATTATTGGGAGTTGATTAGATTGTAGGATAGCTTGAGAGGTCCCTATAATACGAATAGAGTCTTGGGTAGTATATGAACTCATAGAATTGCTTTAGGAAAACGGGTGGGAAATACATAGCTTAGTAAGTGAAGTCGAAATCCTAGGATGCTTTCTCTTATCGATTGTTAAACCATATTTGCTCTAGTTTATTGTCAGTATTATTTTTAATCTTAATTTCCTTTTTATTCTCGTAAACCAATCATCACTTTAAGTTTGCAATTTACATCTTGACCGATAAGTTACTCGATCATCAATTCGACTTAGCTTATACAATTCTTCGTGGGACGATATCTGGACTTAGGTCCTATATTACTTGCTTCGATACGTACACTTGCGTGTTAGGTAAAAATCCCAACATTTGTACATAAATTATACCCTTTAAAACAATTTTGGTTGCCGCTCGAAGGAAAAAATTGAGAGAAAAAGAGAATGAGAGAATTAAGGTTTGAGAAGTGAGGTGAGAGTTGTGTTGTGGTCGAGAGATAGGTATAAGAGGATAGATTATCGCATTTTCCAAAGACAATAAGGGGAATCTGGAAAGTTAATTAATCTTGTTCATCGCTACGATCATGGTTTTCAAGCTGTGGAGCTGATCTAATGTCTCAATAGTTACCAAATCGTGTTGTATTATCCTTTTACACCATCCCTTTTTACCGTTGTCAAAACCCATGTCGTCAGAGTGGGCTACACCACGATTTTTTACTCGTGACATGAGAAGCGCATTACCACGCTTAAAAAATCGTGGCCAAAGATAACTTTCGCCATGATTTACAGCCGTGGATACCTTTAGCGTGGTGCTGGCACTTATTTTTCTAGAATATGCTTTAAATAAAAGGTGATTATTAGCTAAGTATGAAATTCCAATAATTTATTAGACTCTTTGTAATCCTCTTGAAATCTGAATCATTCTCATTATGTTTGTTTACTTAATTATTTTTAGTCATTGCGTTTGTTTACTTTACAACTATTTCTCGTAATTTATTGTTTGAACAAATCGATAATAGGACTTGAACTAGTAATTAGTGAGACTTTTAACCATCTCTCATGGGTTCGACACTCGACTTTCCACTTTGTTATTTGTGACGACATGTGCGCTTTGCGTTAGTGCACAAAAATAGCTCGACATTTTCTTTTTTGGGTTTTTTATCTCCAAAGTATAAAAGATCAAAAAGTGACGAAAATCTACTTATAATTATAATACTAAATCAAAGATTTTGATGCAAAAAAAATACTAACTTCTCAACTTTTTCTGCTGGAGACTTGATCAAGAGAAACATCGACTAAGCTTCCTCTCATTTGAGAGCCTACATCTTAGGAACTCGAGTGTCCTTTTCCTTCGAGCTTTTCAAATGTTCTTCGAAAAGAATCCTAATATTTTTTTTTAAACCGGCCATTGACAACTACTAATTTACATGATTTGATTCCTTTTGGAGTCTCTACGCCACTCATTATTATGAGAAACGTCAAGCTAGCTTCGGTCTACCTCAAGTACAATATTATATTGCGAGTCTAAGAATCATTTAGAAAATCTTATTTTTGAAAGAGCTGAAAAATGAAAAAGAATGTTCATAATTCGGAAATATTTTCCAGCATCTTAGCAAGTCTAGGCGCACAACTGTTAATCACAGAGGACTAAATGAAGTATCCATATGAAGAAAATCGAATAGCCAATGAACCATTGAGATCTAATCATAATACCAGCAAACCAAGCGAAAACTAATTTCACCACATGCGATTGAACGAACATAGACAAATTAAATAATTCGACCCCCTAAGAAATCAACAAACTATAAACTTGTTCCACAATCACATCTTATGCCTAAGATCTCGAATAAAATTTGAGGACTAACAAATGGAATAAAATCTTTCACGGCTCCACTAGATTGTAATGTTTCCTCCAACGCATGATCACGCGCACTAAGACTAGTTACACATATAGATGACATTTGGGTAGCATTGATTCAATTGACTTCAACGAAAATACATCCATGACTACATAAGAAGATATATCTAATGCATAATTCAAAATCAAGATAGAACAATGATAGTTCAAGAGCTAAAAACCTTGAAATCGATCGAGGTTAGCTGGAGAACTCGCCGATTTTGTTGAAATCAAGCTCCTCCCGATCTCCGACTACAATGCCATGAATTGAATTCCTAATGTCAGAGCTAAAGCAATCTGGAAAATTAAACATCATACATATAATTTGAAGCTATCTACCTAAATTATTACCAAATCAAATCAGAAGCACTAAATGGATTGTTGAAAAAGAGACTAAAGGAAAAAAAATGCAAATCTTAACGAATCGGGATGATTGTTGACATAGATTTTCGATGAAAGAAGAAGTTCTTCAAACAGGACCCGTTCGGTTTCGTCTTCTTGTGATGGCAAGAACTTCATTCTCACCTTGGATTGTCTCTAATCGGCGTATGCTCAGTACTTGGACCTCGCTCATCATCAAAATCTAAATCAAATAATTATGAAAAAGGAGAGAAAAAGAAAGATGAATCTGAATCAAAGGCAGAGGACGGCTCGACCATTAGACGAACAAGGCGATCGCCTAGGGCCCCGAAAAATTAATGCCAAATATATATAGTCGATCAAAAAAGAAATTGTTTAGATAAAAAAAGGTTCCAAATTATTAAAACACTATCGAAAAGGCCTCAAATTTCTACATAAAAAGATCTAAAAATGTTTAATTCCTACAATTAAGAACTACGAAATAGGAGGCCCAAAAAAGCTTTTAAAACAGATTTTTATGTAAAGTAATAAATAAAAGCCCAACGGTAATAAAATTACAGTAAACCCTATTTATACCTGTTGCGCTCATAAGCAATCTCAAAGCAGAGGATTCAATTTGCAATCACTAGTTCCCATGCCAATTTTTTTTTGTCAGTCCCAGCCTTTCTAGGTGCAATTGTTCCACTTCCACAATTGTGCTTTTAAATTTTTTATTCTATTCGATTGCTGTTGTTTGTTGTGTTCTTCTTTGTGAAGTGCTGTGTTGTTTGTGGTCCCAAGTTGTAACTACAGTAAATTATAATAATTTAAGTATGTCAAATACAGAATATGAATAAGGCTAAACTGAAATTAGAAGCTTCAATAAAATCTCCAGGAGGAGTTCTATATAAATTTGTAACAATTAAGAAAAAGGATGATAATGAAAAGTTGATCATGTACTAATATAGTAAATGAATTAGACGATAGTGATAAACAAGAAGAAATACCAATTAAAAATCCAGATATCTTTTAGATAATAGCGTAATTTTTCAATTTATTTAAATTGCAAAATTCTATTGTCAAATCAAAATTCGACATATGGTGTTTTATTGATGAATAGTAATTTGACATCATGTATTTTAGAATTTTGAGTTTAATTAGGTTTCAAGTTACAATTTTAAGTCAATGATATTATTTTTTTTCCAATTCTAATTAGAAAATCAAAACATAATAAAAATAAATGATTCCTAATAAAATTCTCTACCAATTACTCTTTTTCTAATATAATAATTTTATTCTTAATCAATTTTCTATCTATTATTTAAAAAAATTATTCCTAATAAAATTATAATACACTATATTTTTTTTTAATTTTCTTATTAAATAATTTTTCCTAATTAAAATTTATTATATATTTTTTCTATTTCTAATTAAAATGGAGCATGTCTTCATTTTTCCTATTCAAATGGATATATTATTAAAAAATTATTCCTAATCAAATTATAATATATATTTTTTTATAATTTTTATTAAACTATTATTCTAATAAAAATCAGCTATATTTTTTCCTATTCTTAATTAAAACGAGCATATCTTATTTTTCAAACAATTAATAATTTTATCTAATTAAAATTAATTATATTTTTTATTATAATTAAAAAAAGATATATTCTTTTTCCTATTCAAACGAGCATATTATTAAAAAAACATTATTCCTAATCAAAGTATAATATATATTATTTTTTATAAGTTTTTATTAAACTATTATTCCTAATAAAAATCCGCCATATCTTTTTTCCTATTCTTAATTAAAATGGACATATCTTATTTTTCAAGAAATAGGAACAATTAAATTGATTAGATGCAATTATAAATTTTATTATGAAATCAAATATTGATATGTAACTTTTTACTTTTTGCTATGTTTATTATTTTTGAAAAACAAAATAAATTTTTAATTCTAGGATCGTAGATTTTGAAATAAAATAAAATAATTATAATTGATATAGAGTTAAAATAATTATACTTTATATAATATTTGACATAAATTTAATAATATTTAATACGAATAATTATTATATAATATATTTAAATTATTAATTTTTAAAGGTGGACTTTCCGTGCCGATGGATGGACCAACCGACTTGTGGAAAAACTAATGAAATGTTATTAAAAATATATACGATCCAAGTCAATGGACTAATATAGATATTAATTTAAGAGAATAATATAGATACTAATTTAAGAGATTTATTAGTTGAAAAGAGATCAATTAAAATTATTGATATAGAATTTTCAAAGGATGAATTTAAAAGACATTTTTCCACTATACATTATGTTAAGAAAATGCCAAATGGAGAAAAATATGAAAGAAAATGGTTAATTTATTCTAAGGATTTAAATAGAGTATTTTGTTTTTGTTGTAAATTGTTTAGCACTTCAAATTCTAATAAATTAGCAATGAAGGTATATCTTCAAAATCTAATAAATTAGCTAATGAAGGAAGTAGTGATTGGAAAAATCTCTTTATCATAAAATTAAAAGACACGAGCAATGAACATATTACTAACATGAGCTTTGGTTAGAATTAGAAGAAAGATTATTAAAAAATAAAACAATTGATAAGGATGTTCAAGAACAAATTAATAGAGAAAAAAATATTGAAAAAAAGTACTATCAAGAATTATTAGTGTGTTAAAAACTCTTAGTAAAAATAATTTGGCATTTAAGGGAGAAAATGAAAAAATTTATGAAAAAAATAATGGTAATTTTTTAGCTCTAATTGAAATGATTGTTGAGTTTGATCCGATTATGCAAGAACATATTAGACGCATTAAAGATAAAGAAATTCATAATCATTATCTTGGACATAAAATACAAAATGAACTAATAAACTTGTTAGGAAGTGAAATAAATAAAAAATAATAAATAAAATTATTAGAAGCAAAATATTTTTCCATTATACTTGATTGTACACCCGATATAAGTCATCAAGAACAAATGTCTTTTGTAGTAAGAAGTGTAGATATTTCTTTTGAACAAATAAAAGTAACAGAATATTTTTTAAATTTTTTAAAAGTAGATGATATAAGTGGAAAAGGTCTTTTTGAAGTTATTTTAGATGAAATGAAAAATATTGGACTTGATATAAATAATTTAAGAGGACAAGAATATGATAATGGGTCAAATATGAAAGGAAAACATCAAGGAGTTCAAAAGAGATTTCTAGATTTAAATCCAAGATCATTTTATACACCGTGTGGTGCTCATAATTTAAATTTGTTAATATGTGACATGGCTAATTCTTGTACAAAGACAATATCATTTTTTGGAGTAATACAACGTATATATACATTATTTGCTTCTTCTACTAAAAGATGGAAAATTTTAAAAGAATTTATACCTTCTTTAACATTAAAATCATTATCACAAACACGTTGGGAAAGTCGTATTGAAAGTGTTAAAGCTATTAAAATTTCAAACTCCACAAATAAGAGAAGCTTTGTTAAATTAGTAGAAATTAGTGAAGATCCAAAAACTAAAAGTGAAGTCTAATTGTTTGGTAACATATGAACTTGAAAATTTTGAGTTTTTATTAGGAATGACTATTTGGTATGATGTTGTTGTTTGCTATTAATTCAGTAAGTAAAAATTTACAATCGAAAGATATGTGTATTGATTATTGCGATAGAGCAACTTAAGGGTCTTATTTCTTTTTTTAAAAAAATATAGAAAAGAAGGATTTACAAATGCTATGATCTCCGCTAAAGAAATTGCATCTAAAATGAATATAGAACCTAAATTTCGTGAAAAACGTATTGTACATAGAAAAAACAATTTGATGAAAATGATTTAAAATGATACAATAAAAACTCTTGAAGAAACTTTTAAAATAGAATATTTCTTATACATAATAGATCAAGCCATTATTTCACTCCAAGAAAGATTTGAACAATTTAAAGTATATGAAGATATTTTTGGTTTTTTATTTAGCACAAAAAAATTAAAATCATTAAGTAATGAGAAATTAGAGAAGTATTGTCTTAACCTTAAAAATTTTCTAAAACATAATGATCATTCCGATATTGATGAATTAGATTTATTTTTAGAATTAAAAGTATTAAGAGAATTCATACAAGAAGAAGAAAATGCTCCAATTGACATACTTAATAAAATAAAAAAATTTAATGCTTTTCCAAATGCATATATTGCTTATAGAATAATTTTAACAATTCCAGAGTAACGGTTGCCTCGGCCAAAAGAAGCTTTTCAAAATTAAAATTAATAAAATCTTATTTAAGATCAACAATGTCACAAGAAAGATTAAATGGATTAGCAATATTATCGATTGAAAAAAAGATGTTAGAAGAACTTGATCATAAAAATTTAATTCAAGATTTTGCATCACAAAAAGTTAGAAAAATACAAATTTTGATTTTTTAAGAGAAATTATTTTAAGGGTTTTTATATATTTTTTTATCGTAAACTTTTTTGTACATAAAGC
>JANIEQ010000222.1:0-19248 GCA_024708375.1 Oxalis stricta | reverse complement strand
ACGGTATTTCATATCATCTACTTACTATTGGCTACCTTCTCATCAGTCATCGAGATTAGAAATACCAAATTCTCTTCTTTAATGTATGTTGAAATCTGGCACCTTATTATAAAGTTTCCACTTACCCAAATAGGATGTTAAAAAAATATTTGTTAATGGTGCTTGACAAAAATGTAGTTTATTTAAAGAGACGGGCAACATTGCATTTTGCTTCTTGCGGATATGGCAAGGTAAGATAAATTTCATGAAATTCCAGATACTCTATTGGGTAGTATGCTTGATTTCTTCTTAGAAAATTAGAATTTAGAATCCAAATTAGTTTGAATGGATCGTTATCGTGCCAAGAATTTGATTCTACGTTCAAATAGTTTAACTATTTGAGCGCATTATTACCTCAGACCAAACAATGAAAGAAAAATTATTATTTTTTCTTTTTTTACAATATTATTATTATCTGTTTGTATTAAAATACATGATGTTTTTAATTTTTAGTTCCTAATTTAGCTATTCAACCTCGCACTTTGCTTGCTCCATAAATATTTTAAATAGTGACTTGTTTTTAATATGATCCTTTTTTATGGAAATTTTTTTTATATCATTCGGAAAAATATAAATAGCCTTTGATGATTTCTAATTGTAAGTTGTATCGACTAGATCTTTCTTAAACATCCTCCCCCGTGCCGTCATAATTTTTTCGTTACCATGACATCCCAAATTTTCATTTCTCGTCAAAAGAAAATCTATCTATTATTCTATTATAATATATAATAATAGAAGTTTTGTGTAGAGACTTGACAAGTCAACCTTATAGTGCCATGTGGGATTTTGTAAGAGCACACACTAGATTATTATATATCTATCTTCAAAACGTCTTCTTCGCTCATTAAATAGTTAAATACAACAATTAATTCTCCATAAGTGTGTTTAAAGGGGTGAGACTAAATCCACGAGGCACATGACTAAATCCACGAGATTTATAGGAATTTGCCATTTTTACCCTCGTTCTTCTTTTCCGTTTCCTCAACTGCCGCCACTTCCCTCGGCCGATTGCTTCTTCTCTCAGCATTGCATCTCAGGCCAATTGTTAGAATTTTAGTATCACAACTCATTTCAAAATAGGATCTCGGAGTTACAACCTTCAAAATTCAAATTGCTTAATCCCCCATATTCAAGCGTCTATAGGAAATCTCACAATATTAAAATGAATTAAAATATCGGTTAATTAATTGTTTTTTGGTTAATTATTTGTTCGGTAAGGATTCGTCTTCATCCAAAATGCACTAGTTTTTCAAATTTTCATTCTTTCGGCGATGGTTGATGATGTGACGATTTCGGTTAGTTAATTTATTTTTTGTTAATAATTAGACCTCATACCAACTTTCTCTCTCACTTATATTCGGCAATAAACTATTGAAGTCTCCTTCATAGATAGCTCTGCCACGTCGACGACTTCGGTCTCTATTTATAGCGTGGTGGCGGTTGTTGGATGGGAGATCAAAATATTGGGTCATTTTAATTCAGCTCCTATTAATTAAAATCAAGCCAAGATTGCGATTTGTCAAAAACCAAAATCCCTCGCCACCGCCACCAAATCTATGCATAAATTTGTCTTATTAATTCTAAGTTCTCCACCGATAAAGATGACCATTGACTCAAAATAATAGTTTCTTAAGGATAATTTTTGTTCATTTCAAAGATTTAAATATTTAAATGTATTTAATATAACTAAATTAACTGCCATGTGTCCACGTCTATAAATTAAAAATTTGGTGAAACAGAGAACAAGAAATGAATAAGGGTAAAAGATAAAGTGCTACAAATTCTATGCATTTAGTTAAATCCCCCGTGGATTTATTCCCACCCTAAACTGTTTAAAGAGGTGGAAGTATGTAATAATCCTTTTAAGGAAAAAAGTGTAACCATCATTTGATATTTACTTAACCTTTTCTTGGTGTAAACAAACACACTCACCAAAAAATAGTTTCTTAAAGATAACTCTTTTCTTGGATTGTAATCCATAATTATAATTAATTACTTAACCTTTTGATATTTCTTGAAAATTTTGGTTGGCTATTTTTATTTTTCAACTTTTGCTATTCCATATAGATGATTGGTATGCCCATTATTTTTTATTTTTTTAGTGAGTGTGTTTGTTTACACACTTTGGTGGAGAGCATCACCCACTGACAAGGCCGATCTCGCATCGAGAGGATACCTATACACTACTAAGGAGGATACTTAATATCCACTTGGAGTTTGCTAATTTTTTATTTTTGACAATTGTCTTTGCTAAACATAATTGTCTGTATTCATTCATATTCATACTTCATGATCTCCTATTTTTATTTTTACTTTGTTACTTTTAAGAGTTAATAAGGATATTTTTTTGATATTTATATATATGTTCTCTTTAAATTTTTACCACGTCAGGTTTGAAGTTTCAACGGCTCCTAGACATCGGCTAACTCTTAAAAAAATGCTATTCGAGACGGGTTCAGTGGCTCAAGCCACAAGACCCACAAATCCGTACTTAGGATGGATTATACGAATCGAATAACTAAATTTCTAATGTTATTGTCATGACATGATGCGAATAATTAAATTCCAGTATGGAGATATTCAACATGTGGAGTTGTTCGTTTCAAGGGTATATTGATCATAATCTAATCATATACTATATATTTTTTTCAGCTTATTTTGGTATCCTGAATTTCTTTCTTTCTCATAGTAGTTTTTGGATGTATTGTTATTTTTCCCTTTTTCTCCAATGTCAAGGCAATTTTTGTCACTCTTCTAATAATTTGTTTGTGGTGATTGATCATAAGCATTCATCAATTTTTTCTTCTTCTTTTTTGTTATCGATTTTAGAAGAGAATTTTATTTCTAGCTCTAACATGCTTTCAAAACCTTATTTTTTAAACATTCAAAATCAAAAGAGTTATAATTGAATGAATCATTATGCGGATATTCACCACTCTATTTGTTAAAAAAAGGGAAAAAATTCAATGATAGTATGTCGCTTGAAATTAGTCACCCTCAAGAGCCGAATCCAAAATGTTTAATCGTACTTATTGACACTCTTCTAATAAAATTATAGTGAGGCATTTCTTATAGTCTTATTTTTTTATTTATAAATTATATTCAACTCTATATAAATCTTTGAATTTGAGGAGATGATGAATGTTTAAAACGATATAATGAGTTGAAGAAATTATTGTTAATATAAATTAATTTTAAAATATTATTACATAAATTATGTTAATAATTCTTTAATAAAAAAATCATTGGCGAATCCCCGCAATGCGGGGTTGTATATCTAGATATCAATTATATCTACTTCCTTTTTTTCAATTCGAAGAAAAATAGCCATAAAAGAAAGCGTTGCTCTTGAATCCTATCTATTTAACTATCTCCATCCAGAAAATAACATCTTTTTATTATACAATTTATATTTTATGTAATTTATATACGTAAAGAAGCATGCATTTTCTCATGGAAGGAATAATATATAATAATAGAAGATATGTGAAGAAATCTTGACAACTTAACTTTTATATTCATTCTTTTTTTGTCCACATAATCTGTTTTTAGAACAAACAATTTGGGAAGTCACTAAAAATTTAGTCATAGCTATTAGTTCATTAATTTCTTTATGTGATTATTTCATACTTTGTCATATTTCATAACAGTAATATGTTAGAAAATTGAAACGTATACATGAATTATAATGATATATTTATTATTAATTATGAATGAAATTATATATAACGTTTGCACTACTCTTAGCACATTCTTAGGCCAATTGCTTTTGTAGTCTTCAAGTTTCCTACTTACAATCCAGACGAAAATCTCATCTTCAATCAAAGAGATAAGATTTTCATTAAGTAATACTTTAAGTTTCGGAATTTTGAAATTTTTTGTGTAGTCATCGACCATCATATTAGTCAATACATAGGACTGCAATCTACAAATATTCATAATAGATGTAAAATAAATTTATGTTCTATATAAAAATTTGTTTCTTTACTTTTATACATTCACGTTAAAATTGAACCAATTATAATGGAGAATTTAGTAATGCTTCTTATAAAAATGATTTTCTTTTTTTAAAGTGAATAGAGAACATTTTATCACTTCATGTAATTGTCCAAATGGACGCAAGTAATTACAATAGTTGTCAGATTATTACAATCAAATAATGAAAAAGAAAAGTTATTGAGCAATTTAGCTAGCTGGTGAATATGATTCTGTCATATTCTTGATGTCTTGAATAAAAATGCCATAGCCTACAAAGTTAGGAGTATTGGAATTCAACTCCTTAATCAACATCTGACAATCATCTTGAAGTATGATATACTATATTTGAAAGTGTTGAGCTAACAAAATAGTTCGTTTAGCTGTAAAAGCTTCTGCACTAAGCATTGACTCCGAGCTATCCAAACTACCCATTGCTACAACAATAATTAATTCTATCTGTAAACCTCGGAAAATACACGAAATATAAAAGCGTAAAATCCGAGAGAAAACAAGATAAAAAAACTAATGACTTTATTAATTTCTTAAAGAATCAAACGATTTAGGGTTACAATTTCTATGACAATCTTCGATTAACGATTAACGAAACAAAATTTAAACAATGGCACGTGATAATGACAAACAAATAAAGCAACTAGACAATAATATATATGACAAAGACAAGATTGACAAAGACAAAGTTTACCACCGACTATTGTGGTAAGTGACGAGAGGTGGCTTGACGAAACTTGACATAGCTTGCTCCACCGAGAGAACTTTTCTTGCCTTGAAATTTATGTAGAGTTTCGTTGCTTTGAATGTGTGTGTCTTTGAATGGAAAGGTTGAGACCTCTATTTATAGTGCTTGAGATAGTCCTTGTCCATGTAGAAGTAGAATTCCTCCTAGCCAATCAGAAGCTTTCCTTGAAGTTCATCTTCTATCGTGACTCTTGTTCACTCAACTCCTCATACGACTAAAACTTCAATTCTATCTTGACTCTTATAGTTGAACCCATCTTCCAAGTGGAACTCTAATTTTGTTATCTGAAACAAATATGAACTCTTCCGTAGTGAGAACTTTCGAGCACCGCCATTCCACTTCACCTAGCTCTCCTGGCCCATCTTCAATTTAGTCATCCTACACGATCTTTAGCCCATGTTCTCTTTTTTTCCACGTGTTTATAGTAGAGCCCAAGAAAGTCAGCTTTAACACTTTAATCCAAGATGAACGAGCCACATCTTAAACATAGCACTTTATACATGATGGGTCGTATCAAAAGCATATCATGGCGCCACAACATGTAACGTAGTTCATATGGATGGAACCACAACTTGGAACTTAGCTCTTATAGATAGAACTTGGAACTTAACTCTTATAGATGGGACTTGAAACTTAACTTTTATAGATGGAACTTAGAACTTAGCTCTTTATAGATGGAACATGGAACTTAGCTCTTTAGCTCTTATAGATGGAACTTTGGAACTTATACTTATAGATGGAACTTGGAACTTAACTCTTATAGATGGAATTTGGAACTTAGTTCTTCTAGATGGAACCACGACTTGGAACATAACACGTTTGCTAGAAGTTCCAACCTCCGTTGACATAACCCTTTCAAAAGTTTCAACCTCCATTAACTTGTTCTCTTTCCATGAAAGTTCCATCCTTTATGGACATAGCCCTTTCAAAAGTTCCAACCTCTATTAACTTGGTCCTTTCCATGAAAGTTCCAACCTCCATTGACATAGCCCTTTCAAAAGTTCCAACCTCCATTGACTCGGCCCTCTTTCAAAGTTCCGACCTCCGTTGACTCGTCCCTTTCAAAAGTTCCGACCTCCGTTGACTAGTCCCTCTCAAAAGTTCCAACCTCCTATTGACTCGTCCCTTTCCAAAAGTTCCAACCACCATTGACTCGGCTCTCTCAAAAGTTCCAACCTCTGATTGACTTGGTCCTTTCCATGAAAGTTCTAACCTCCATCGACATAGCCCTTTCAAAAGTTCCATCCTCCTCTATTGACTTGGCATTTCAATGAAAGTTCCATCCTCCCATGGGCATAACCCTTCTTAAAAATTCCAACCTCCGTTAACTTGACTTGGCGACTAGAGCTAAGATGGAGAAAATTAAGATGGACAAAATTTGAGATGATCGAGCATGAGTTTAATTTTGCTCCATGCCTCATATAGACTTAATTTGTTATCCCTTTTGACCAATTTTGATATTTTACCAATGGACTTTATACGTGTCAATATTTAAGAGGTTGTCAAAATTTTGTTGTCTACATTATCCAAACTACCCATTGCCGTCAATTACCTTTCCACGACCATCCCGAAAAATACATCCAAATATGTTATGGTTGCTTCATTAGCACAAATGAAGCATCGAAATTCACTTTAACATAACCCGCGTCTCGACTTCTCTTATTGTACCATGGAATTCCTCGGTTGTTGATGAAGCCTACACAACCAAGGAAAATGTCGAGACTGCAATTATCTAATCATTGCTTCAGGCCAATCCTGAAATGATTCCAACATTCGACAAATGCCTTCAATTTGTACATTTATTAAGATTAACCCATATCCATTATACTGTTTAGTCTAAACACTATATTCTCATCTCTCGCTCGAGTTTACAAATACCTAGTCCAACCATTATTGTGTACTAGTACTCGATTTTGACTTAATCTATCAAATCCTAACAATTTACGAATTACCTAACCGTATCAATAATTTCTAAGCATATAAAAATTATTTCTTACATCAATACATTATAGGAAACAAAGGATCAACCACCATAGAATGTTTAAGTAAATTCTCCTTTGTACCTACAAACTCATTACATAATTTTCGCAGAAAAAACTTATACTTGGGAGGAATATCAAGATGCCATACCTTCTCCTAATGACCGAGTCGCTCCTCGAACTGTCGAGTTACCCGAAAAAAATGTTTGATAATCTTAACTTGCTATTGGATAACCCTCTTTAACTATGTATAGACGCATTTATCATCGTTTCTCCGAATCCACTTATCATTGACTACCTTCGCTGGCAAATAAGTAGACTTAATTGCTTCTACATGCTCTCGGGATCACTAGCTCATTTACCATTTATGTTTTCCATCGCTTAGGATGATCTTGAATAAGTCGAGACGCTCTTAAAGTATGATTAGGATCCACCCTTTTGTTATAACCCTAAAATTTGGACGGACCAGCCAGCTGACTATCATTAAAAATGACTATTTACAATCCATCTCCTAGCCTCCATCATCCTCTATCGCCCAATACTTGTCAAGCTTCTAAAATATTACCCCAGAAGAATGATGGTTTGGCTCCTAGCTTTGCTTTCATAAATGAAACTCGAGGAAAGTATCGAAACCGTAAAATTTTAGCCACAAGAGAATCAGGATTAGCAATAATACGCCAACCTTACTTCGCAAGTAAGCAAGATTGTAGGTTTCAATTTCTTTAAAACCTAAACCTCCCTGGTTTCGACTCAAAGACAAGAACTCTCAAACTCTCCGATATAACTTATTCTCTCCTTGATCATCTCTCCATAGAAAGTTTGCATAAAATATCTCTAGATCCTTACATCGTTCCTAATGTAATTTGAAAATACTCATTGCATAGACAAGGATAGACTAATAACAACTTAAATGAGTACCTCCTTACACCGCCCCTTAGGTGCTCATCATTCTATATTTCACCTAAGAAGAAGGAAATGACAAAAAAATATATTACAAATACAAATCCAAGCACAACAGGTTTATAGAGAATTGATACAACCAAAACTTTTTAGTTGTAGTTATAATGAAAAGTATCGGAATAAATTTAAAAGTATAGGAATAAATTGAACAATAATAATTTCAAAAAAAAATAGAACAATAATAAAAAGGTAATCATCTTACATATAATCTTTCCATTCTCAAAGTAGATGTGGTTTAGGATGTTAAGCTCAAATTTATAAGCATTTAACACCGGACATTAACCACTAATATTCCATCACCTTGGCCCGACAATCTCGTCACCTTCATAAAAAGACCTCCGATAGATTGACATACCTTCAAATAATTATATGATTATTCAATGATCCGACAATTTTTTAATTCTTCTTTATAATTTGATATGGAAGAAAGTGGGAAAGTGAAACAAGAGGTATATTTATTTTATTAGTTGTAATAATTATATAATCTCAAAATAGATGCTGATATTAATTTTAAATGTTTATATGATTTGGCGAGATTGATTTGATTTATGTATGTTCTCAACATAATATTTTTGAATACGCTTGTACCTCTGTTGTGGTTCGAATCCATTGGTATGAAGGGATGACGAGAGAAAACTAAGCGCCCACGAGATCCCAAATTCCACACATGTTGTATGGATGGCCGTGTAAGATTGCCCCTCTTGAAAGATCCACCATCACCTAACGTTAGTTCACTCCTAAATTTAGGGATAAATATATAACATATTAAAGTTGCAGATTAATACCTTTGAATTACTTGGAATGGTTATCCCCTTAACACTTATTTAGCTCAATTCACACATACTAACATTTGCTCAAAACACCTCCAAAATCATTTGACAATCTTGGAATGATAATTGTTTTCATTGTTTGTGCTCCCAACATCCCGAAGACCAACTATAAGGCCAATTACCACTACTGAAAATTTCATAGTGACCTTTAAAGGAAATGATGATTCCACGAAATAGGTTAAATGGCAATGCTCTCCATGATGGGCTAAACGAACTAGAGTTTACTCGTTCTTGTTCATTTCTAGTTTAAAAATTAATCAAAACTTATAATCGTGGGTTGGTGTTAAGCTGATTTTTTATGAATTTATTGCATTTATTCATTAAGGTGTAGTCGTGCGTAGTAGGGTGCGAATACATCAATATGTTCCTCGTTTAGGAAGAGCTAACTACTTAAAATCAGTACCTTAACTTGAACAACTCCACATCAATCATACAGTCGATGGATGTGACACTCTCCTTCTTGAGTCCTACGACTTGTCTCCCGATCTCGCGTTCCAATGACCATTTTCTAGTCTTGGGACACCAATGAGATTGTCGTAGGTCGACACGCGAGGCGCGACATGAGATCATTGCACGTAGCCTCCTCCTTAGACAGTGGATGGGTTCATCAAGGAGTAGAGGGGCCTCCTCTATTTTGGTACTCTTCATTCGGCTAAGGAACTTCCAGCGTAATTATTGATATATGGCAATTTGAACGGCAGACCTCTTCATGTTTACGTGCCTCATCAATTATGCGTTGTTTGCTTATTTTGAATAGCTCTTTTCAACTCGCATAGAGTAAGAATGTAGTTAATCGACAATGTATTATTTCTTGAGTTGGTAATATATTCACATGCTTGGTTAGAATTTTGAGCCTCATACTCTAGTTAGAGCTGTTTGAAGTTGTCGAAACTCGCTTGGAACTTGCAGGATTAACATTAACATGATTTGTATGATCATGTCGTTCGAAAGAAAGCACGCCATTTTGAGTCGAGTTGCATCGAGTCGTATACTTTGCTTGTCTTCATGTGAAGTATGAGGCATGGAAATGTGTCTTGTCCATTTTATAGTGGTGCTCCTCTCTTCCACTACCAGGCTGTTTTTTCAATGGCTTAGTTGAGACTGATTAATCTTGATTCATTTGGAGGTGTAGTGGGGAAGATGATATAAGCGTGAAGCTTAGATTCTATTAACGGTATTACAACCATGTTCTTAGGTTTTTAATTTCTAATACTGGCATTATTGATGCATTTTAGTACAATTCGGACGCATTTTATTTTTATATAGGATTACCAATATTCGAGTAATCTGGCTGCAATGTATGAAGTATCTAGTCTATTTGCCGGCCTGAGTTCTCCAATTTTTAAATCAAATTGATTTAAACTGATGCTGGTTTCTTCTTACAAATATTTGGGCAATGTCGATGAGTTGCGTAAGTGTCAAAATGAAACATTAACAAACCTTAGAAACATACTAATCCACATTTTCTTTTGTGTATAATTCTCCAAACCTTCATTTAACATCATATATTTGTAAATATAAGTTATCTGATTATTATTCATGATGGTACGATCTCATACTTTTAAAAAAAACATATCAAACACTTTGTGGTGCATAGAATCAAATTGGATGATGATGCTAGTTTTTTTAATGAAGAAAATGAATAAGAATGGTCTAACCCAAATTCTAAGGGCAATGAGCGGTTAAGCAAATCAATTTAATCACGAAATTATAATAATCAATTTTATTAATGGAAATTTTACTTGATTTATCGACATCCTCATCACCTTACCAAAATTTAGATGGAAAAAGCTTTCTTCGAAATCCATTGTTCAATAGTACTCAACTCTATCTCTAAAACTTCAACAACCTTATTCTTTTTCAGGCTTAAACGCGTTCTACTTATCTTGCACGGGTCGATACGTACAACGCCTAGTAAGAGTGGCAAAAATGGTTCATGTTCATTTGGTCGATCGTGTTTGCTCGTAAATTGTTCGTGCATGATTGGTTGATATTATAATTCGATCTTTCAAACAAGTTCATATTGGACTCATATTTTAATGAACAATATGAACTGAACATGAATTGCTCATATTGGGCCATAACATAAAAGACCATTTTTTTATTTTTTAAAAATAAAATAACAAAATAAAAAAATCATACTGACTTGTCTTCCTCTATTGTTCGAAGCGTACTCAACAATATACGAGAAAGTGAAGCAACGTCATAACACAAAAATATCAATATTAATTAATATAATATCACAGAGTGGCCAGCAAAATACCAATATTAATTAATATTTCACTATGAAACAAGTTAAGACGTACGGATTTAAAAAAAAAAAATCGACTTTGGCTCTAATAGATAATTCAATAAACTAGTAAATTAGTAATGTAATATTTGAATCAAATATGATCAAATGACCAAATATGATCAAATGAACAAACATGAACAATATGAGCATGAATGAACAAGAACATAAAATAAAATTATAAAACGAACATAAACGAACAAATGAACAAGAACATAAAATAAAATTATAAAACGAACATAAACGAACAAATGAACAAACAAGAACATAAAATAAAATTATAAAATGAACATAAATGAACAACTGAGCAATTTATTATTTTTTTCATATTTGTTATGTTCATATTTGGTCATGATGGTTCGTTTGCCACCCTAACGCCTAGTATCTATCGTTTACGACAATTTCATCTTCAAAGAATGACAAAGTTTCTTGTTAATGCCGATTTAGACACCAAATTTCAATCAACCCTCACCAAACTTATCAAGAAAAAATGTTCAATTTATTTCGAAAAATACAAATGATTAATTAAACAAAGTGTTCAATTTATTTCGAAAAAATACAAATGATTAATTAAACAAAATTGAACTAAATCATTTTATTAATTAAATATGTAATTCATATCATAATTTCATTAGCAAAATATTTTTAACAAAATGTATAAGAAATCTTTTGTTTACTCTCCAATATTAAGTATCAATATGCTAGAGTTATACAAAGTGTATTGCAAATCTATTTGCAGCTTAAGTAGAACTATTTTCAAAAGTACTCGGAAATTTTGGCAATCTAAATACCGTCTCCTTTTCTTGACACCTGCAAGTAAGTCAATAAATAAGAATGAAAAAGTTAGGTGTTAATATGAGACTTGAAGGAAAATTACGAAACATAATATTAAGTTTTCAACTTACATGTTTAGCATCTAGTACCTTATTGATTAAGGTCAAAACCCACCACACGGCCGTTGTCCATAACAGAAATTTTCACAAAGAATATTAGTGTCCATTGCTTCCTCCTAGTTACAGAAATTATCATTATTGATGATTTTTCCATGATAGTTAAAGAACTAGAGAAATTATATTATATATGCTATAATCGTGAATTCTTTGGCAAGTAAGAATTGTACCCAAAATCTGATGGGGTTTGTAAGTGTTGTGTCGACATATGTTGTTGTAATGAGAAAATAATAATAAAAAAGGGTACACAATGCTTACAAGTAACAATACTCACATTTTAATCATAAGTTGATTACGTTAGAACTACCTAATTTCCAATCCAATCAAAATGAACAAATGGCATCAATGTTTTAGTCACTTTTGTTTTTCCCTTTTTTTCCTCCACAAGCTTACTATAGAAGTTAAAATAAAACATGTTAATAGAGTAAAATATAATATAAATAAATAAATAACTATAAATCTAATATTAAATTAAGATCTTATTCTTCTCATTTTTTTTTCCTTTTTTTTTTTTTGGTTCTTATTCTTGAATTTTGCTTCTAGTATGTGACATTTTTCTCTTTGTCGATGGACGCCCTTTGCTATTCACTTTCAGCCGAGATAGTAATCTTCGACTTGAATTTAATGCATGATCTTTAATTTTGGCATGTACCTAACTAGCTTCACCACAATCACCCCAACATGAATTATTAATAAGTCTCTTTTTTATGTCATCTATGGCTTCCGTAATATATAAATACTTTTCTTGAGTATTGGCAAGATGTGCAACTTTACAAAAGTTAGCACATAAATCATCAAATCGAATAGCTTGCTTCATTATTCTCCAAATCCTCATAACAATTCACAACAAAAGAATGATGATGCTTGACATCTTTTCTCCATCGAGTTAAGATATAACGAGAGGGGATCTCCTTCATATCTTTATCAATCAAAATTATTTATTATGTGCCTAAAAATAATTCCACAAAACTCGAACAATAAACAAGAGCATCGAATATCAAATTCGACCTCCATTGTAATATACTTCACGAACAACTCTTCTCTTGGGGAGGCTTTTTTTTCCCTCCACATTATCATCGACATTGTATATTGATATGCTACCTTCCTTTTTATGCAATGAGAAATTATAAAAAAAAGATACCTCTCAACTCATCTTAAAACAACTTCAAATTTTCATTAGTGTATGCTTCCTAAAATTGCTTTTCAAAGTCAAGCCCGGTTATCAATTGATACAGACGACTTTAAAAAATCATTATCAGTTGATGTTTTCCTTCTCAACCTTGCTATGTAGTGCATCTTCATATCGTTCAACCAATGAACCCAAAATTATCTTCGAACTCACATATCCATAAAAAATGCAATTATGCTTTCGATTCTTCTACGTGGTAGATATCACCTGCCCAAAATAATTCTCTATACATATATTGGCACCTAATGTATATGATCTATAAACAAAGAGTTCAGCCACTCATGTTCTTGAAGACCATAATCCTCAATCATTTGCGTCCAGTATTTATCAAACTCATTTTGATCCAAAGACTAGCCTTTAGTCTCTTCTTGATAACTTTTCATTAATTTTTTCATAATGTGCCACAAGCATAAGCGATGATGTGCTTTAGGGAATACCTCGAATATTGCAGCTCATAGCCTTATCTTGATGCTGTAATTATACCTTTGGTAGTACGTTCATGAACAACAGTGTAACCAAGATTTGAATAGCCATATATATGACTTTGTGTCCTCTCGTGATAGCGAGTACATCTAAATAAAATTGATAGTCCATGGTTGTTTAACAAAAGGAGCAAACAATATTCTATATTTATTTGTCAAATAAGTGCGATCAAATGACACACCATCTCCAAATGAATCATAAGTTTTCCTTGACCTTGCATACTGCAAAACACATTTCTCCAAGCAACCTTCATTGTCGATGTCAATATCATAGAAAAATTTGAATTTCTTGTTTTCATATGAACAAATAATTACGAGCTCCGTCGGCATCCCCACCTTGAAGTCTTAATTGCCTCACCTTATCTATGTAGTTCCTCTGATCTTTCTCACCAAATGACATGTTATCATACCCTTAAGATTCAACTGCACAATGAATAGTAATTTTTGTTTAGCGGAATTCCCGTATAATAATTTAACTCAAGTTATCTCTTTGAATATGAATCAATTCCAGTGTGACATTTGAAATCATGCCTTTTTTGGACTTAAACTATGATTATGCTGCAAGAAAACACAAGAGATTGTGCATCTTCCATTAATATAAGCAATTGCATTAATTTTTGCCATGCACTCAGTTTTGGTCGTTTTGATTGACAATCGTCTTGTCGTCAAATTTTGGTACATATTTACCTCCTCTTGCACATCCAATCGAGTAATATTTTGTATCACCCTCTGTTTTAGAACAAACCACTGCGAACTCCAAATCCCATTTGGTAGGCATATTTCTTATAGTAATTGTGAAGTTCCTCCACGATTCTAATACCATACCAATATTTGGAATTAGTTCATCTATTTCACTTGAAACATGTTTGAGTTAGATATCTTCTTCATTGACGGAAACACAATCTTCCTCCATCTACGTTAAACATGAAGTCAATGATAAATTAGACAATTATCAATCTAATAGAAATTCAATTCATATTCAAATTACAATGACATTCCACAGAATCTATTTTGCAACTTTCCTAGTAGTGAAATTTTATATAAATAAAAAATACTAATAAAACAATGTCCACGTAGAGGATTAATTAATCAAATATCCAAAATAGAATAAAAGTAAATATATTTCCCAACTAGGCAAATATAATCAACGTTACCAAGTGATGGCGCATGCTTAAAGGTGGATTTGAGTACCTAAATAGTATTGACTTAATACTTGTGAAGTTATAAAAGTTAAAATTGCAATCGGTATATATATCGTATGTTGAAATGAGCTAATAAACATACACTTATTGTATTGTCTTTTTCTAATTTAATGTTAGAGTTATACCAAGTAACTAACAACATAAGCAACAAAATAAAATCTTCATCTCTCCATAAATTACGGACAAACAATATAAATATACTAAAATTTAATAAAAATACAACACATTTATTACTTATCAAGAGTTTGACTTTCTTTTTTAATTAAATATTCTATTTTTTATTTTAACTTTAAAAATTATACTTTTTTGGATCCTTTTATTTTTGAAAAAGAAAAAAACAAAACTTTAGGACGTGTTCGAATTTCCAGTTTTCACTTTTTGAGGAAAAACTCATCATTTTTCATTTCTCATTTTCATAATTGTGAGAATTTGGAAACTTGTTCGGTGACATTTGTGATTTCATTTTTCTATGAGAAAAAATAAAAAATATGTTCGGTAGTAGAATGCTTTCTAATTTTCAATGTATACCACGGTTTTCTTTTGTTGTACGTTTCTTTTTTGACAATCTTCTTTCATTCTACATAGGTAAAAAATCATTACAATACATTTTCTCTCAAATAACGTATCTCGCTCATCTTGTGCAAGTGATGATAAGGATATATTGATGACATGAATTAAGTTTAATAATTAAGAAGTCTACGAGCATCCGTTGGTGTTATTTATTCAACAAACAAAAAATATACTACCACATTCATAACTTTAATAATACGATGACACAAAATAAATTAGCGACGTCGTCGATCACTATTGGTGTAATTATTCCACATTTGCGTGGTAATGGAGTCTCTCGTCTCGGCCATTTGTATTTGTTGCGACAAATCTAGTTGAATGACTGTCTTCATTGGAGTTTGCATTTTGACCATTATTGAATGGCATGTCTTCACAACTGTATTGTGAAAACAAGTTATCGGCCATATCCTCTTGTCGGATGAAATTGTGTAAAGCACAACACACTATGGGGAATAGCCTTTGTCGTCGAAAACTATAATTGGCCATAAATTTAAGGATAGAAAATCTTGCCTTTAATACACCAAAATACTCTCTCAATCACATTGTGGCATGAAGAATGTCGATGATTAAATAGCTCACGTACGTGCCCCTATATGCAACCTGACCCTTGCTACTAAAATCATTCAAATGATACCTTTCTCCGCGATAAGGAGCCAAAAATCCAGGTACATTCGAAATCCAGAGGTCGACGAGATAAAATTGATATGTGCATGTTATTATAGTATATTAGCAAATAAGAGTCGAATTTACACGTGTAATAAATTGTTTTAAGAAAATAAATAAAACACACATATATATGTTGAGTATTTACCGGTTGACATTGGGAATGCATGTTCTTTCCTTGTAACCGCATCAATGAACACTCGTGAGTCATTTGTAGTCCCTTCCCATCCACTATAGACAAATGTGAACATCATGTCGTGAGAGCAAGCGACCAATATATTTTGGGTAATTGTACTTCTTACGCCCCGATAAGATTTGGACTTTTACTAAGTATCCCATCGTTACATGTGTGCCAGTCGATTGCACCTATAAGATATCTTTTAAAAAAACACAACAAACACACATGACATTAAATCCTATTATTAATGTGCATATTATGTCAGCGATTGTAATACTTGAATCTTACTTCGAAAGTATGGGTACCATTTTGAATTACCAAGAATTTTAGGTTGAACATTTTCTCTATCTTGAAATTGAATAAGAGTTTGAGAAAGTCCAATTAATGCTCTTAAAACTTTTTTTGTCCACCAATGTACTGTTGTGGGAGAATGTTGAAATCTATCACCAACTACTCTAATACGGGCACTTTGGCTCAAAATATAAAGACACATGGCTACACCTTCTTCAACTGATATATTACGTTGATCCTGAAGCAAGTCCATCTCTCTTAATCTATTGCACAACTTTCTAAATATATGAGGCCTCATCCTAAAAAGATCATAGGATCTTGTAGGATGACCATTCAAGACTTCTTCCATGTAAGTCCTACCACTTAAAGCACAATTCATGCGAGGCATTCTTTCAATTCTTGAATGATTCTCGACTACTTGTGTCAAGTATATGAGGCCAATCATAGATTCCATCAACTCTGTAGAGGAGGTTGTGCTCACGGATTCAAAGAACCATCGGAATCGATGTCACTTGAATTATGCTCGAGTTCATTTGACATCTAACTGCATAAATAGTTAAAAAATAATGCAAAAATAAACATCCCATAAGTTAATATAAATATCATAACAATTAATTTAACTTCAAGAAGGAGACAATTAAATTAAATGAAAAAAAAATTCAGGATTACGATTTTGAGACTTGCTATATAATAGCAATGATTCAATTTTTCGAGATACAAATGCCAACTAATATGCTCGATAGAAGAGAATTATTTTACTTTGAGTGCTTCTATCTGGACATGAACTACATTTATATAGTTTCAAATGATAGTCACATGGTAACAATGACAATATGCTCAATAATTCAATTAAACAAATAGCCACTGTGACTTAAGTAATGACGAAACGGAAATGTTTCTATTATATATCTAGTTAATAATGTGCATGAAAGATATAGCACATGTGACTTTAAGGTCATTATCCAGAGAATGCATAAATCGATAACTTCAAGTAATTGAAGTTACAATAATTTCAAATTCTGATATATAGTGATCACTGGCTTATCTAGACAACAGCACAACACTAGACAACGTACAAAACAAAGATATACATAAGTAATGTAGAATACATGCTTTCCATCACTTAAAGCAATTCACAAATCACATGTTCTTCAAATGTAACATAAGACAAGATGAATAAGTCGATAAACTAAAATAATTCAAAAAATCCTACTGCAAATATGAAGAAATACAGAGCTTAAAATCCCACAAATTACATTAAAGCATAGTTATAAAAAGTAAATCAGTTTGGCTAGAATTCATCTTAAAACATTACGCAAAAAACCAATCTTAAAACAATCGATAACTCATTTGGCCTTTGGAAGTCCTTGCAGCTCAAGGTTTGTAAGTAATCAATTTGTCTTTTAGGTATCATTTTCAAGAACTTCTTCCTCCACTTTAAGTCATCGCAGAGTTCGACGGCAATCGTATATTGCAAAGCCGACAGACCATCCATGTTGTTTAATACATCCATGACTTCATCAATTGTAAATTCATTTTCATCAACACTCATAAAGCTTGATTCTTCCATACGTTGTTTCTGGTTTCTCTTTTCCAGCCTTTGTAATTTTGCCTTGGTTAGTTCATCCCTTGAAGACATAGATGCAACAAACTTTTCAAAACATTCATCTAGTTTAGCACTTTTACCTTTTGAGTTAGTCATGTGCTTGGAATGACCACCACCATAATCAATTGATTTCTTTGCCTTTTTCTTCGGTGTTGACGTAACAACATCTACATCTTCTTCCTCTCTACTCTCATCAATCCCCTTAAAGTATACCTCATCAAGAAATCTTTCCTCATCAGATGTGGCAAGTCTTTGCGAAGAAGAGAAAGCATATATACCTGGCAATGCTAGGACTGAAAGTCCGTTTCATCAACTCGTAGTTTTTGCATCCTCTACGTTTAAATGTGTTGTATTTTTCTTCCTTAAAATAATTAAAATTAACTACAGCCCCGATCATTTAAAATTATCACCATTAAAATTAATTAACCTTTCAACAACACCATAAAAGACTAGCATATAGACTAAACTCGCATCCCTGATAGAACAAATAAAATACATACCGTAATTAACTTTTGCTACACTTCTTCAAGAGCAAAAATTTTGTTGCGATCAGGATCCCAAGTAACATCGGTGATTGAGGTTAATACAAAGGAATAGCCGGTAGGTCGATAATCGATGGTATCTTTCGCCTTGTTTATGCACTATATGATTGGCCAACTAACTAATCAGGTCCATATCAATCTTTTGTCCAATCCGCATCATTTAAGCTCGGAGATATGGTAAGAGACGAGGGAGATGTGAATTTATGGACATTTTCAAGTGGGTATTAGGTTGGCTTCGGTCAATCGAAATTTACTTTTGAAGGTAATTAAAGATGATAGATCGCTATTAGAGCCAAGGAGTTGATTAGATTGGTTACATGAGATGCATTCAATGAGAGTAGGTCATAGAGAAGAACTGTCATGGTCGGAAGTTGAACCGAGCGTGGACAAAAAGAATTTTTATTTCAAGCCTCCTCATTTAATATATATATATATATATGGATGGGTATAATGGAAATTATTCACTGTCAATGAACAATACGCGTGTCCTCAAATTTGTAAGAAAAGAGAGAGATTGAAAAGAAAGAACTTGTAATTTTGGCATCTCTATTTTACGAAATTTTCACGAAATTAGAAAATTCTCATTTCCAAATCATGTACCGAACCAGTTCTCAACCAAATGATTTTTTAGAAAATTGTAGAATTTTGCAGAGAATTCTCTGCTACCAAAACAAAGTGTGGGAACAATAATTATAAGAAAAATATGATGAAAATATACGGAATTAATAAAAAATAAAATGAA
>JANIEQ010000220.1:0-15121 GCA_024708375.1 Oxalis stricta | reverse complement strand
CGCATTGTCGTAGGCAACACCATACATTTTCATTACTTTCCACTTCAGCAAGGGGGATCATATGCCTTGTTCCTCTTTTTGCAGTGGAATTGACAAAAGAAAGTTTGAGAAAAGGGTTGAAGTAAAAGATGATCATCCGAAACACTTTAGAATAGAATAAAAGATGTGAAGTCTCATGCATTAAACTTTGCATGTCTAGACATTTTCATCTTTCTTTATGTATAATAATAATAATAATAATAATAATAATAATAATAATATAGTAATATTTATGGCCACCCAACCTCACCAAAGCACTAAACTGGATAGGAATGAACAAGGAGTCCATATTCTACTACACAAGTATATAAATTACAAACTAGTTAAGCCTAAAAAGCAGCACTATGCTAGCTAAACATACAAAATCAGGATTTGTTTCAAGAAGATTAAACAATTGTAACCTTCTTCTTTTTTTTTTTTTTTTTTAAAAAAAAACCTTCTTTTAGGAAGCTTGATTAGTTAATTAACACAGGCTAGCTAAAGTTATAAAATGTATTTTCATCAGAGGTTTGTGTGGATTACAACTTGATTAGACGAGTAGCCCTATGATATTCCGATCTCCAATACAATTCTGTCTACATTGGTTGAGGAATCTACCTTTTCTCATTTGAGAGCAAGAGATCTAGTAACAGACATGTCGGTTCACACCCATTAAAACAGGATAATTTATATATCAATCGTGTTCGTTGGACCAAATATCGACTTAAAACATCATTGAAATGCGTGTATTTGGCGATATTTAGTATAAAAAAGAAACACCATATTGTGAGAGTGCACAACGAACACATACATTAGAATTGTAATGGGTTAATCCCTCGATCGACTTGATCTAATAACTCGATCGAGAGACGACTTAGTTGAACCAACTGTCTTGATGAGTACTCCTCGATACATATTTTTTTAGATTTTTTATATTATCAATAAATACGTCAAGTTCAGATATATTTTAAATAAAAGTATCTTGATTTTACCATTCTGCCCTTATATGAGAATTTTGTTCGTACTTCCGTAAAAGACGATTCCGTCAAGTTCTCGGGAGCACGTGATGGGTGCAAACAAACTCGTCGGCCGTCGCACGTGACCGTAATCGTACTTGAAAGCTTGTCAGGATCATCCTCACTGTCCCGATGCAACCGATTCTTCGAGCGACGACGATGACAGTCTCAATTTTGAAATTGAGCCAATTAGAAAATGGATTAAAGAGAGTCAATAGTAATCTCGCCGGAAAGGGAATTGAATAGCCGGAAAAAGTTTCGTGGCGTCCGGCAGTGACTATGGGATTAATGGGCAGCTGAGATCAGAGACTAGAAATCGAAAACGGATATGGGAAGTGTACGGCGATGAAGAAGAAAAGTGTGACGACTTCGATTTCGGTGATATTGTGAACTGTAATTGTTTGTGTTTGTTAAGGATATTTTTGTAATTGTTGCTTGTTGCCGGGTTCTGTGTACCAAACCCCTGAAAATCATGTATTTATATACGAAAGGAATACTATATAATGTATAATTGAGGCCGTATTTTATTACAACCCAGTTAATCGATCCCAGTCCTCTATCTATCAATGATTTAAAAGTCTGAAAAAACAAACCGATATCTTGTCATAAAGCACAAATCGCTAACAAGCACTCGATTTGGATTGTACGCCGCTTGTTCAATGATTGCTAGGTTAATGTCAACAGGGATGAGGCAACAAAAGACAAAGTTACAAATTCATCGCATGCACATTCTAGTTTAGCTCAAAATATGACAAAATGTACTATATATACGAATGGAGAAGCCAAAATACGAATATGTATGTGTAGTGAGTAATCCATTTTAGTAAAGCAAAAGCCTGCCAGATTCCACATAGTCTCTACATGACGCACACTAGTGTCCATGACTCCATGTGCCCAGCCAAAAACTCCCAACTCTGGATTTTGCTAAGTGGAGTACATATATATTTGTGGTCCTATTATAATTATATTATATTTACATGCAATTCCTTTTTGTTCATTTCTCGTGATTTAAGGTGATAAAATCTAGTAAAAGCCAATTGCTAATAATGTTTCTTTCTCATAAGAGACCAGCTTTGAAGTTTAATTATCACGATGTTTTTGCTCCATTATGTATACAACATACTCGTCCAATCAGCGATAGTTCTAACAGTAAAAATGTAGTCCACGCTAAATACAATATTTTTTCCTCGAGTATAACACCACGCGGAGAGTTGTATTTTGCGACCCACAATTGGATCGCTAATTTATTGCAAATAACTACCTATTGCGACTCATATTTGTATTCAGTGACCATATCGTCTATTGCCTCCCGCGGCCCATTTACGACAAGGTGTTTGCGACTCAACTCAATATTCTGCAATGAAATACATATGGTTGTCATTTATAATAAGTTCATACATAGTTTAATTAGTTATTTGGATGTCTACTTTTATTTTGTTTGAAAAAATAGGGCATCTCATGCCATATTGGATAACTAAGATCAATGCGTGTACTCGATCATCACATAAACGGAGATGACCAGGAAACAACTTAGATTATATATCTCTCCTTTCTTTCGTACTCAAATTAGATACGTTAATATAAACATAATTTTTGTTCGAATTAGATGTAAATTTTGACAAGTTTAAAAAATATTAATTATATTTTACCATTATACTTTCATCAGTCTTAACCTTCATGTCTTCTATGTCACTATAACTTTCATAAAACTTACCTATATAATACGTATGAAAAATTTTTAATCAATATAATTATATTATGTTGAAAAATAAACTTATAAATAAATTTTTTTATTTGTTTGAAATTTCATAGATTATGATATTTGCATATTTTGTTCAGTTAGGAGTTCAAATTCCTTCTCTCATAATAATAATGATGAACGTAGCGCATTAATCACCCAACAACCAGAAAGAAGTAAATTAATTTATTTTCAGTCAGGAATTATATAAAGAAGAAATAGACGAGCTGAGTGCGATTTCAGAGACAAAGACACAAGAAAAAGAGAGACAGAGAAAGGCACTTGTATGACACAGAAACAAAGAGGACAGAGCTTCAAACAAAACAAAATAAACAAACAAACCATAGATGTCAAAGTAACACAAAATCCAACTGTTACACAACCAGATACTACTATAGGTAGTACTAGTAGCCTAAGCAGGAAGGCCAGACTATTTTGATAATCCATTGTGCTCGGTTTCCACTATAACTCATTCGATCACTTTCTTCAATTTCAATCAAACGTTTTCTATTTGAATTATTCTGTGAGATTGGTGTACGTGATCTTCATCTCTTCTTTTGAATTCGAAATAGAAATACATCGACTCGCGGAGTCTAACCTGACCGACCGGGTCGTAAATGAAACGTGGCAGATACACGGAGCTCAATCAAAAAACTATCAAAACCTAAACATGCCCTGAAATTAAATGGCCCTACTCAAATGTACTTACCACTTTAAAATAATCCCCACAAACAATTTTTAATTTTCAATTTACATTTATAATCTGTTTTTAATATAATGTTTAAATTTCTCGCTCTTGGCTTCTACATTTGAAAAATATAAGTATTTTTTTACTGTCATATATATATAAATAATTTTTTTCTATCATAAAAGAAACCATATATATTTTTTAAATAGGGGAGAGGAAATATTTTTTTTAAGTTAAAATGATTGGAATAAAGTCGTGTTAAGGCGTGACCAATGTGCCAGTGGCAAAAGACATGGAAGTCAAAACTTTCTTCTTTGAGAATAGTCCTGACAATGAAAATATATAAAAAATAATGGGTAAAATAATATAGCTAAATATAAAATACCTAAAAATAGATAATAATCTGAATAATCAAAATAAATTCTCAATTGCTCATTGCTATAAAAACTTTTTTATAGCCTCTTCATTTGCTCGGAAGTGGAAGACATCTATATTTACATTTGAGAGATATAAAATACACAATTACACATTCTGTTAGCTGGGACACTACTTTTTTATTCAAGCATAAATTAAATAATATTTTTTCAAAAATCACATTAAATGACATAGCATGATAGAGGAAAAATTAAAATCCTCTGTCACACCAACCTTTCCTTGACAGGAGTAAACATGCCTGCGTGGAGCAAAGCACTGGTCAACGTTACTCCGGAACCCTCAACAGTCAACACTCTCATTCAGACAGTCAATCCAACCAACGGCCAAGATTTAATCTCATAATACTCAGCCATCTTTTTTTTAGTTTCCCCCACAAAACCTTCACAGCTGATGATACAAAAGCATGGCGGATCAGAGAACTTCGTCTCTTGTCTATCGTCGTTCCTGTGTTTTAGAGAGATAAAATAAAATGAACATATTAGCATTCAAAACTGGGGCTTTTTTTGAAATTTATCTTCATTTATTAGTATCTAAACCAAAAACAAAAAAACAAACAAAATCTTTCTTCCATTTCGAGCCAAAACTCAAACATGACTATAAGTTTCAGACAACTAATTTTCTCTTTTCTTATGATCTTCTTCTTAAAACAAAGCTTGGGTATATGTGGTAGTACTAGTAGACTCTTCTGAGTCTGAGCTAAGAGCTTTAATGGAGGTGAAAGCTGCTCTAGACCCAGAAGAGCATTTCCTATCTTCATGGACTATCCATGGAAATCCATGTGCTGGTTTCTTTGAAGGAGTAGCATGCAATGACAAGGGTAAAGTTGCCAAATATCTCTTTGCAAGGTAAAGGCCTACATGGAAATCTATCTCCAGCTGTTTCTGGGTTGAAGCATTTAACAGGGTTGTATTTGCATTACAACTCTTTATATGGAGAGCATTCCTAAAGAAATTGCAAACTTGACTGAGCTTAGTGATTTGTATCTCAATGTCAATAATTTCTCCGGAGAGATTCCGCCTGAGATCGGTGACATGGCTAATTTACAAGGTTAGTGTTTATAGTTTCTGTAAAAAGGAATAGCTTTCACTGTCAATTAAGCTGGTTTTATTTGTTTTTGCTTGTGCGAACATGTTTGCTTTACTTTCCGTAGATGCCTGGGCGAATTTGTTTGGTAGGTTGTTTGGACTTAGGAAGTTTCAGTGTTGTTTAATGCTAATGAAAACAACAAATTTCCCAATATGACTCTAGAAACCATTGCCATTAGTGCTTAGAGGATTATTAAGTTGTTAACAAATTGCTCCCACTACAAGAGTTTGCCTGATAAGTTGGCTCTAGTTAATGAGAAATTCCTTTTTCTGGTGTGAAAACAAATTGACGAATCGTGATACTGTACTTAGGTGCCTCTTTTGTTGGTGTCTTAGGATTTCTTTTAGATAAGTTGAAATGTCTCTCTTAGTAGCTAGTAACTGTTGGGAAAATGAAAGTTGTGTTCTTTAATCTCTAGAGGCTCAAATCAATATTTTGACTGAAGTTTTCTCTTATGCATTTGATTTTCAGTTCTCCAGCTATGCTATAATCAGCTCACAGGAAGCATCCCTACGGAGATTGGGTCTTTGAAGAAGCTTAATGTTCTTGCTCTTCAATCGAATAATCTAACCGGTGCAATCCCTGCTAGTTTAGGGGATTTGGATGTTTTAATGAGGCTGGATTTGGAGCTTCAATCATCTTTTTGGTTCAATTCCCCTCTAAACTTGCTGATTCGCCTCTGCTAGAAGTTCTTGATCATCCGAAACAACACTCTCTCCCATAAATGTACCTCTTGGTAATAGTTAGTTGACCACTCTAGCCATAATATGATTTCTCATTAGTATATGGAAACAAATATTGATCTAATAGTATTCTTGACTATATTTGCAGCTTTGAAGAGACTAAATGATGGATTCCTATTCCGGAACAATCGTGGATTATGTGGATCTGGATTTGAGTCATTAAAACCTTGTAATGATTCATTTGGTCTCTCTCCTACCAGAGAGGAACCCTACGCAGCTGGTGCAAGAGGAAAAACCAGAAACAGCTGATTTACGGTTGCCTTGCAAGCCAATCTGGATATCCAACCAAGTCTAAATCAACAATCTACTGCTGTCGTTGTCGGAATAATTGTGACTGAGTTGCAGTGTCAGCTGTAGCTTTATTCACATACATGCATTACCGTCGCCGGGAAACAAAGGCTCGAGAACACATTTTCCAGTACTGAGCAGCCTGTCTGAGTAGCACCGAGCAGTTAAACAGGGTTTACGGGAAGAGTGGTTCTCCTCTCATCAGTCTCGAGTATTCTAGCGGGTGGGACCCGCTGGCAGGCAGGAAGTATCTGTGGATTTGGGCATGATGTCATCCAGGGTTTTAAGTTCAACTTGGAAGAAGTAGGAGACTGCCACTCAATATTTCTCAGAAGTGAACTTGTTGGGTAAGAGTAAGTTTCTCGGCAACTTATAAGGGAGTTCTAAGAGATGGGCTCATTAGTAGCTATTAAGTGCATCAGTAAGTCGAGCTGCAAGTCAGATGAATCAGGAGTTCTTGAAAGGTTTGGAATATGTTGACTTCACTGAGACATGAAAATCTAGTTGGGTTGAGAGGGTTTTGCTGTTCCAGAGCACGTGGTGAATGCTTTCTCATTTATGATTTCGTTCCTAACGGAAATTTGCTCAGATATCTTGATGTCAAGGATGGTGATGCCCACGTGCTTGATTGGTCTACTAGGGTTTCCATTGTCCGAGGCATTTCCAAAGGTAAAAAACCTTTTCTCAGTTTTTAAGTTTTAACATTATAAACCTAAAACCCTCAACGATGTACATAGTCTTGTCTTTATTTCCAAACAGGTTTATCATATTTGCATGGATTATAAAGTGAATAAGCACTGCTCTGTTTCACCAAAACATCTCGGCTGAAAAGGTTCTGATCGATCAACGGTTCCACCCGATGCTTTCACGATTCTGGCCTACACAACCTCCTTACAAACGACGTCGTCTTCTCGACTCTCAAAGGAAGTGCTGCTATGGGCTATCTTGCTCCTGAATACACAACTACTGGTCGATTCACTGAGAAAATCGACATTTACGCTTTCGGAATGCTAGTTTTCCAAATCCTCTCTGGAAGGCGGAAGATTACTAATTCGATTCGTTGCGGAGCCGAAGCAGGTAGAGTTGAGGATTTCATCGATCAGGAAACTTCATGGAAGAGTTCTTTGAGTATGAAGCTACGAAACTTGCCAACATCGCATTGCTTTGCACTCACGAGTCTCCGGCTGAGAGACCTTCCATGGAATCTGTTGTTCATGAGCTAAGCAACTGTAGTAGCTCTCTTAAATACCACGTAATGACCGTACTGCCTCTTCACTAACTACTCGCTAATTATGATGAAACCTTTGATCTATGTCCTCGTGCTGAGGACTTGATTTTGTTTCGGAAATCTGGTTTCATCTTCTCGTTTAGGACTGGTTAGGAGTAATTTTTTTAACTGGTAACCACCACCTTGGATTAGTTTTTTATGAATATTTGATTTATTATGTATGAAGGGTGGGTTCCATTTTCCTCTCCTATTAATGAATGTTGTTGTAATGCTTTTATTATTTGTATCTGAATTTTTATGATCGATATGGCCTGGTTTATGGTGCTGTGCTTATCAGTGATAGATGCCTGTCAGCAGGGCAGGACCAAGAGCATTATCATTATTACTACAATTCAAGTGGATTTTTATTTTCCACTAGTAAACTTTTAAATTTTGTAAATGCTCAAAGCATTTAATTGCTCAATGATACTGGTTTTATCGTGGTTCTTGTTCTCTAGGATTTGAATTTTGCATTCAATGTAACTGTGGCAGTCTTCAGTTATACTATTTAGATGCTTCGGTAATGTATATGTTACGTAGCATTTGTATATAAAGATTTATATGCAAGTTGAATAGAAGTGTGGTATTATGTTGGGTGAAGCGGGCATTGGCCCACGTTCGGGTTAAATCCCAAGCTCACGAGAACGTCTTCTATGATTGCTAATAGAAGTATACGAGCTATGATATCCGTTCCCGAGACCAAACGTGGAAGCGTAGTACTTCGAGGACGTAAAAAAATTTTTCATTACAATGTCAAACTTGACTACTTGAGTGTTAAAGATCTGTCTAGACGAAAAGGACTCTTTGAACATTATCATTTTTTTTCATTGTTTAAAGTAGGAATGAAGTTACAACATTATCATTTGGCACTAGATTTTGTTGATTTTTGAAAAGGATAAAATTATAACAGTTCATACTTAAAAAAAAATAAAAAAAAATCCATGTTTTGACTAATGTGAAGTGGTGTTTCTGTTATAAATCAGTATCATCACCAATAAATGCCCGGTTGTTTAGGTGCCTGGGTTGAAGTGCACGACAAAGAGAAAGAAGAGGGACGATAATAAATTACTCCATTATGTTTTATATTTTTAAATTTTTAAATGAATATATATTTAATTAAGGTTATTATTAACTAAATACAAAAATTTATTTAGGATGAATTAAAATACAAAAATATCATCCCTATTTGGAGACAGATAATACTTTTTTTGATAATGAGAGGTAATACTAGTATTGCATTTCGTACATTATTAATTATTTTAACATAAAGTTCTAAATAAATTACTTATATATATAATGGTTTGAATAAGTTCAAATTTGAAATTTTGCCAATTAAAATGTGATCTAATGATCAGTGCATTTTTCTCACTCGTGAGTTCATGGATTCGAGCAGATTTTGGATATATAAGTTGTATTATTAATTTATCGAGAAGAAAAAAAATAATTCAAAACATTAACATTGAAATATATCAATAAGGTTGTACGAGGAAGACACCTTTTGAACTCTTAACAATGAATGCGGTGACCCACTCTAATCTTGGCATTTCCGAACCCACATTGACTTGTCCATGTGCGAGTTGGGTCTTATTAGGTACCCACAGGTCGGATCGTGTTTGTCATACTCATCCACACTGTTAGCTCACGAGATAGGCCCATGATTTAGAGGCCAACTTCGCATCTTATATCCAAGAAAAACTATCTTTATATTATAAGTATATCAAGATCTATTATATCTATGAAGTACCTTTTGATCTCCAAGAATGTGTTTTTAGAGTTTCTCGCCCCCAATAATACATGAATTCTTGTATGAACAGGGTGCATCGAGTCAACTCTTAAACATGTATACCAGAATTTGACGAGTGTAATATTTTGGACATATATGAGCTTAAGTCTCAATTTCCTTTTTCTACTAAAAGATTTTCCTTTCTAAATTATGATATGTATGTACGATACGTATTGGCGTTGTGCCGAGTGCATAGAAATTTATCGAGTAATAACAGTTTTTTATAGTTCCCTAACGTAACTGGTCCATCTAGCAGTAATCATTTACCAAATTGTTCGGGAAGACGCAAATCATGACATTAGATTAGATCTTTTAATTTGTGGACTAAATATTCTAGTCATCGGCAATCTTTTGGAAAAAACATATATCAATGTCATTTTTCTCATTTATTTTTTCCTGGTTGTCATAATTGGATCATTAAATTCCATGGCTCAGTCAAAATCCGATATTATCGCAGTGGAATAGACTTAAACGTGAATGAAATCTAGATTTTCTAATCAAACAAAACTGATGAGATGATCAGATTACTCCTTATATATATCAACATGAAAAATCTTGTATGATGGAGATAAACATCATCAATCCTTGATCAAATAATACAATATTTATGTATAGATAACATAAACTAGCTTCTATATACAATTAAAAAACTCCTAAAAATATTCTCACCAAATTGGCAAGAAATTAATCTAAGCCATAAATGGAAAATTGACAAATTTAAGCTGCAACTCCTTTTCTTTGAGGACATCTAATTCTGAACACATGTTCTTCACCAGTACATTTATCAACCTTAGTAATCCATTGACTTCTTTTAACACCATGTTTAACCTTTTCATGATTAATCCTAGTCACAAGCAAGCCTTCTCCAATGGGCAACAATTGAGTTCTAGATCCACTAGAAGACTTCCAAGAACCTTTACAAAGAGCATTGTATCCAACAACAACGGCTCCTTTCTCCTTTCGACTAGTTTCGACGGCTCCTAGGATTTCCTGATGGTTTTCCAAATTACAATCGATCAGGACGAAATCGGCTGAACGATAATGACTCGATAAAAGATTCTCAGCTTCTCCTATGACGAATTCCACGTTGCGACAACCTCGGCCTAGGACCTTTTTGGATAGGAGTAGCTCTTCAACGCCTCGGACAATGCAAATGACACGTCCACCTGTCTGATTGGCGGCGGCGGCTAAAGCTAGTGTGTTGGCATTTGCTGAGCTTGCACAGGCCACAACCATCAACTGTGCGTTGTTTCCGGCGGCTATTGCCGATATGAACTCCGTCGCATTCGGCTCGTTACTTATACTTCCGATTTTCAGAGCATTAAGGTAAGCATTTGTAGCATTCTCAGCTGACCAGCAAGCCATTGTTTTTCTTTTTCTTGTTTGAAATATTATATTTTCTATTTTTTGTTATTTTTAAAGCTTAGAGATGATGAATGATATTGGAATGAAATGGTGACATTATATATAGGAGCGTAGCATGGACTTGTTTAATAGCTAATCCATGTGGCAAAAAATATGTTATAATATTAAAAAGAAAAGAAGAGATATAATATATATGGGGTCGGTTTTATAAAAAAAAAAATGTATTATTGATCTCATAATTATAGACATGAAAGTGTCTTTGGTGGGTTTCGTGGAGAGTAATACTAGGATTTTCCTAATACAACTAAACAGATTTTAATAGTGATTAGCATGAATTAATTGATCCAGACTTTCTTACTAATTCCTAAATATTCCCCTAATTAGCTAGCTGTGATGTCTTATCCAGGAAGGACAATTAGTGACTTGAAAGTGATTTAGAAAAGAAAAAATTTTAATTGAGACAATGCATTAAATTGTGCTTAAAGACAATCAAAGCAGAGACCCCATGTTACTTTTTGGGCAGCAGACAACAACTTGTTAATCTTTTAATAATTCGATAACTTATAATCTTGTATATAATTTGTTTCTTTATATAATTTTGTTTCTTTAACCTAAAGCTTGTGCTAAACAGTGTGCTAGAATCAAATTGGGTCCTTTCCTGTACGGCCAAAAACCACTAAATTAAGAATATAATATAAAGATTAGTACTACTAATCTATCTAGGACCAAAAATTTACTAATTCGATCACTAAATAGTTTTTGTCTTTTCCTAAGGCATAGACTAAATTCCTAAGCAATCTAAATTCTAAGCTGCCAGAAATTCCTAACATATTCCTAATTGCTGTTAATTTCTAGGCAAATCAAGTTGCAAGAATGCCTGTTAGTTTGTTAATAAGCTATTAAATTATAGGATATTGATCGACAGTCTAGAGAAATCGTTCATTACTATTTCTTTAAATGCATGGACCAACAAAAATTACTATATTGATTCTATCTGGTTTGAGATTGAAACATCTGATAGTGTCAGTATCTGACTGGAATGTCTATTTATGATGAGGTCCCCGACGGAATGGGCAAATCAATGGAGTCATGTTTTCTTAAGGAATTCGGACAAATTTTAGAACAGTAAAAGAGTACATGTTTCTCATTATGCATGATTCATGAATCTAGCAAATTCTTGATTGCCATGCCTTGAAATGAGACAATGAGACGCAATTGTCAAGACTGATTTGACCAAGTTTGTATTTACCTGGCAATCTTGAATGCAAATAAGGAAGTTCTCGTATTGAAAGTCATCACTCATACATGTATATTAAAACTTGATCACATGGTAATTTTTATGAACTATCATGAGAATTAAGTACATTTTTATTGATATTCAATAACTGAAAGATGAAAACAAAATGATATTTTATCAACGTCATGTAGCGTTCGAATATAATATTTATCAAATTATTGTTATGCCATATTGTAAAATGATATCAATGAGACACAATAGTCTCATACTGATTGAATTTCTCTACAACTAAATACTTTTTATAACATTATTCTACTAAATACTTACAAAATTATCCGCACAAATTAGCGTTGCATAATTAAGCTCAATTATTTTTCTAATCACCCTGATTAAATAAAAGCCTACAGGATCTGGTCACACACAAACAATTATAGCTGGCATTGTTGATAAAGGTCTTGTTTTTGCTACCTGAAAGCCAACCACAGATCTAGATGGGATCAAATTGCTTCCTTCCCAAAGACATATAATACATTGCCGAACCCATTTCTTAATATCGTTATTTGACCTGTCTCGTCCATAAGAGGACCCCATTATTAAACCCTAATCTGCACAAGAGATGGCCATTTCAATTATCTGGATATATTATGTCCCTCTCACATGTTTCATAATTTTCTTTTTAGAACAATTTATATAGTTAGCTAGGGTGATCATCTCTTTAATTATAGGAATACGGTCTCGAAAAACCCTTACGATCATTAATGAGCTAGCTTTTGAAGATGAGCTGGACAATGATCGGATTATATAAGTACTAGAGCGTGCATAATGTCGTTTTATGCATGCAGTATCTAGAATCTAATAAACTTGTTAATTTTTTAAATCTTTGTTGATTGGATTGCGAGAAAACAATTAGGAAATGAAGGTGCTAAGAAATGGTGCAAAGATTCTTGTTGAACCAGTAATGCAAACCATGGAGGGAACATGTCTGAAACTTTGTATGTGTGGCCAATACACACATTTACCTGTTAAATTAATCAAACCCTTTGAATTTTATTTTATCTTGTTGCTAATTAATTATTCAATAATAATAATAATAATTCAAAGACTATATAGATATCTCTGCGTGTGCACGTGTGAGTGAATTCTAATTCGCTGGCAAGAGGTGTCTCTCCTCTTCGCACATGCAATTTTACGTGCAGCATCCATGGCTGCTTCCAAATTAAGTATTTTATTTGTAATAAAGATATAAACTCTCCATAGCATATGCAACAATGCATGCATCTTAATTTTGCATTTGGCATTTTGTTTGCGATTCTTTGTACATTTTTGTGTACTTACAAGTATAACAAGCAAATTTAGGATTAAATCTTTGGTGATTCTTGATAATTAAGCAATATTTTGCTTATTTATGCAAGGGAGAATCTTAATTTAAACATGATTGCTTGCGTTGCGGAAGGACCAATGGAACATTCAGAAAAGAACAATAAGAGATTGTCCATATTTATATTTTATACATATAGATTCAGTGCACTGAATAGAAATAGACAGTGGGAGAAAGAGACAAAGCATGGGCTTCTCCAAGTCTGGACCAGCAAACACGGAAACTCCGGTCCCCTTGAAGTTGTCAAGTACGTTATGGTTTCTGTATGGAAATGACGGATAAGAAATTGGTCCTGATCATCAACCGAGTTTTCGATTTTAGGCCATCACAGAAGTGACAATTAATAGTGAGGCGAAACGTCAAATGGGTTAAGGATTCTTACCGTTTATGATTCCCGAAGTTCGCGATCATGGAGACAACTACACGATTATAAGAAGAAGGATGTAGCATTATGACGTTCTCCTCGAAGTCCCAGAAACGGACCGGGGAGACTTAGTGCATCGCGTGGGGTTTGCCCCTTTAGAAGCCACGTTTAGTGTTCGATTTTTCTTGAGCTTATCCAATAATGTCTCAAACCTTAGCAAGGAATATGTTAGGATTCCCTGCTAAATGAAATATACACTTATCGGTGACTCACAAATTACTAAAAACTAAATCTCAAGCTTTTCTATCATGCTATTGGTCTCTCGTTAAACTGTATTAAACCAAATTTAGGATTACAAAACCAGATGAATCAATCACATTACAACGTTACTTAGAAAATAATCGACTCATTTATACTTATATAGTAATAGTCTTTGACCAGCTAGAGTTTTAATAATTGACACATAAAACAACGTATGGATCATAAACATATTTCCTGACATACTTTATAGCACAAACTGATTCAAATTAATTACGATAAATGATCGCGTATATCGCACGAGCCCCCAAAATACAAGTATGAAAATGTTTATTGATTTCTTACGCATCTTTGTATTCCTCTGAGGTTAGGTCTAGCCAGGCAATGACTTCCAAGTAAAATGGAAAATGGAAATTTTCCGCAACAAAAAATCCACTCTAAAAGAGTTTCGACCCATTCACATGATATGGGCCAGGTACTGCTTCAAAGACGGTTGACCAACATATTGTAGGCCTTACCACAGAGGATCTAAGTCTCAAAGCTTAGCGAGGAAGCGAGTGCCACGTCATTCGTTTCCCTTCCTTGATCGTATGAATCCAATATTCATCGTCGTAATTTCAATCGGATAATATCAACTAGGAGTACTACTTACTTAACATTATAAGAAAGTGTCAAAACAAAAATCCAAAGAAACAGACGATAGTACAGTAATGGGTAATTCATGCTTTGGTGTTTGTGGGTGCGTCGATCAAGCGAGCATAGGCATAATTGAGAGATGGGGACGTTTCGAGAAGTTGGCGGAGCCTGGTCTCCACTTCTTCAACCCTCTCGCCGGTCAGATGTTCGCCGGCGTCCTTTCCACCCGAGTTCAATCTCTCGATGTCCGCATCGAAACCAAAACTAAGGTTCTTTAGTCGATTCCCGATTATATTTCACTGAATTCGAGGTTTTTTTTTTTTTTTTTTTTTTTTTCGTGTGTTACTTATTTGAAATTGGATTGGCTAGGTCTGCTGTTATGTGATAATTTTTGTAATTGGGATTATCAGGATAACGTATTCGTGCAATTGCAAAGTTCGATTCAATACCGAGTAGTGAGGCAAAACGCTGATGATGCCTTTTATGAGCTGCAAAACCCCAGAGAGCAAATCCAGGCTTATGTGTTTGATGGTAACTTTCTTCATATATACTATTGCTAACATATAATCTGGTTCCTTGATTATGTTACAGTACTCTGATTTGGTATCTGGTTTGATGTGACAGTGGTACGAGCTCTTGTTCCAAGGATGACATTGGATGAGCTGTTTGAGCAAAAAGGGGAAGTTGCTAAATCTGTCTCGGAGGAGCTAGAGAAGGTAATCATATTCTTTAATGTATTAGGTGTCATTGATTTGATCCCAACATTCTCTTTTTTTGTTGTATATTCACCTTTGCTTCCCATATTGGTTATTGAAGTATTT
>JANIEQ010000219.1:0-24774 GCA_024708375.1 Oxalis stricta | reverse complement strand
GTATGCTCTAAAGAGATCTAAGTGAAGGCAGAGTGTTCTTGCGGAAGGTGTTGTCGTACGAGGATCGGTTATACACCCTGGAGTACGAGGGTGGTGTCTCTGAGAATTCGACAAGCGAGGAGGAGCTTAAAGAGATAATCCTTGAGGAGTTTGAGTTCGACAACCGCTTGAACGAAGAAGGCGGCGGACAAGTTTTTGCTAGAGAAGGAGATGGAAGGTACACAAATCTTAGCTCAAAGTACTGAGTCTAGAAAGGATGACGAAATTGGTGTCCATTGTGGTGGCACGTCACTATCGAGTGATGCTAATGAACATGGTGAAGAGGAAGGAACGGAAGCAGTCTTCCTTCGAGAATGCAGTAATTCACAAGAAGATAACCGATGAAAGTGGAACTGCATCATATGGAATTTCTTTTGGAGCTCAGAAGATCATCTCTTCAAATGTCATGGAGAAGAAGAATGCGACAAGTTCTGAAGATGGTGGAAACGACTTGCAATGGTTTCCAGAATCACTTGTTCCTCTGTATCTGATCGAGGACTATCAGCAAAATGTACTTGGCGGTCAGAAGAAGCCTCGGTTGTGATCATGTCAACAAGATGTCATATTAAGGTTGTAAACATGAATAAAAACAATTTTCGCGATATTGGGAATACAAATAAATAAAATAGCAATTTATTAACAATTTCAATAAATTAATTGAATTTAAACGTAAGACGATGATACAACAACTATCTAGTTAAATCCTTTAATTTTCACTAGCATGATTTCATCTTCTTTATTGTAGAATTTTGATCACGTGTGTCTTTATGTTTTGTGCGAGGCGATGGAATCTCTCGACAATATAATGGCGTCTTCTGCTTTGGCTTCTCAGCTCAGAGTTTCTCCCTAATTTTTCTATGTGCGAATTATGAATAGAAGGGGTCAGTTTATAATGTGTTTTAGAGTCTTGGTATAATAAATGATTGCCACCCCCATTATTAATGTGGGTGTGTGGAATCACGTTGGGGAATTTTAAAGGCAGAAGCATGTATTTTCGGACCACTGGAGGACAATATGCGCGCGGAAGGTTGTGTGGCAATGAAGGCTTTGCAGATGGCCAGAACGGCTTGAATTTATCGAGAATTGTCATTGAGGGAGTCTTTTGTTTCCTGATAGCAGAATTGCAGACATCTAGAAGGAGTAATGCGAGTTGTGGAGTGAGGAAATTATGGAGGAACTATTGGACTTTGTTAGTTTAGTTTTTCTTTTAATTAGAGGGATGGTAATAAGAGACTAAAAATTGAAAAAGTCCATACACCAAAACACAGGCGTCCATAATTTTACTTCATTTCCATCTACACTATAAGTAACCAAGTGATCATATTCATATATATGGATGTGTTCTTTCATCTTTCCTTTGTGTTTTCTTCTTGAGAGTTTTTAATAGGACTTTTGGTAGAGTTTTTGAAGGGCCTCTCTCCACCACATTATTTATGTGTATCTATACATTAGTTCTTATACAATTTTATAATATTATGACATCTAAATACTCTCAATAGAAAATTGGGATTGCGCCACGTTAAGGGTATTCACGGCCAAAAAAGCGTGGCGTAAAGTTACCTATGGCCACGGATTTTATAAGCGTGGTAACGTTTTTCTTCCACGAGTAGAAAACCGTGGCGTAAGATACTTTACGCCACGTTTTTTTGACAACGATAAAAATGCGTGGTGTAAAAGTACAATACACCACGGTTTGGCAGACGTGGAGAGTGTTTTTTGTCTCCACGGTTCAAAAACCGTGGCAATAGGGATGAACATGATTAATTAACTTTTCAGATTCCCCTTATCGTCTTGAAAACACGCGAAATCCACAGTTAAATCATCTCGACCACAACTCTCTCTTCTCACTTCCGAAACCCTAATCCTCTCAAATTCTCTCTTTCTCTCACAAAATTCACTTACAAGAAGCGACGGTTTTCTTCCACGAAGCTTTGCTTTTCGTTCAAAGGTACGATTTGGCTCTAAACTTGTCTTTTAATTTCATGTTTTTTTCTATTGTAAGTGTTGTGGATGAATGATTTGATGACAGTTTATTCTTTTGCGTGATTTTGATGAGTAAATAGAACTTTGCATGTAGTTTCTATTTAAGGAATGGAAAAAGATCTCTTTCCGTTAGTGTAATAATTGACATTTTCGGAAGTATTTTGATAATTTGATTTACTCTCATGTTGTTTGATTTGGATCGAAGAACTTACTCTAATATTAACTGTTGTTGGTATATTTCCTCTGCATTTACTCTCAATCAGCTCTGTTTTGCTATCGATAGTGTGTTAATTCGTGTGCTTATGGTCCGTTATTCATGAATCATATATATATGTTGGTAATTGGTAGTTGTAGTTGCTATATCTTTCTGATCTGTTGGTTTACTCTGTTTTCAGGCCACAAAATGGTGCACCACTTTGAGATGACCATTTCACATTACCAAGAAAACATCTATCGCAACAAAGAAGCAGTGGTAAGATGAATATAATTTCATCACCATTTCAATTGTTACATTTATATAATTTATATAGAACCTTTTACTTATGTTTTGTATTATCTCATTGCATTTCGAGTTATTGCCAAGGGCTTGGCTGACTGAAATTCCAGGCAGTGAAGCTGCAACGCGTATTCTCCTCGGTTTGCCAGGTCGAGGACCCTATCCTATCCGTTTATGTCGTCTTCAAAGCATCGAAGGGATGAGTACCAGATTATCCACTACAAAATTCTCGAAATTCGTCAACGGACATGGGTTGAAGGCGGGTTTCGACCTTCGGTTCGATTCTTTGGTCGTGGAGAGTGACAATCTGACTGCTCGTGTTACAATATTTGAAACGGGTATTATAAATTTTTGGGGACTCCCTGGCGAATGGGTCATCCATGGAATGATTTTGACCTGAACTCTATTAAGAGAGATCTCGACGGTAATCCGTCGCGGTTTTCGATAGAGGCTAAGAAGGATCTCTTCTTCGGTGTTTATGTGACCCACATACATGTTACAGAACAAGCACCATTGGTATGTTCTTAACATCTTTTGTATGAGTAATTATATGATATGTTACGTATATATACCATAGATATTTGTTTAATATTTTTATTCGTTTCTCTTTTCAGGTGCTCCGACCTAGAGTGCTCCAACGATTAGGACTTGTTGTTGATCGAGTCTTTCAAGTCCGACTTCTTTCCAGGTCGAGGGTTTACCGATGTGAGCTGAAGGTCGGCATGGAGGACAATCTTTCCAGCAATATATCAGGCCATGAGTGGGGATTATTTTGTAAGGACGAGGAAATAGCAATAGGGGACAGATTTAAACTGCTATGGATTGGAATGACCTCAGATCCGTACATGGTCTTCCTCGCTAAGGTTATGAGAGTAGGTCAGTAGGTCGTCTTCGAGTATGTCCATCAAGAAAATTAGCTTTCTTTTTTTAATGGAGGCGAGCGCTACCTCCATTCCATTTGAGTGCAGAGGCATTGGGGTAGGGTAAAGTAGTTAAAGGAATGGACATAGAGTTGATCAAAAAATTGATCCAAAGGTTGGATCAATAGTCATCAACGCATTCCTAGTTACCCCAAATACCCATCGTGTGAAGAGGTCATTGGGGTAAGGTACATGAGCCCTCTATCCACTTTTCCAGAGAGGCAGCTACTCCTTGCCTATTACCCAAATAGTCACGAGTTCAAGGATGACGGATTGGTGCTTTAAGTGCAAAGATGGTGGATATCTGACTCTGTGTGACTTTAAGTAAGTACCAGCATTCTGAATTTCGATTTTTATTTTTATTTTTGAAGCCCTTGAGGTTATTTTTGTTTCATTATAATGTTTTAATTGGGTTCCATCTCTAATTCACATTTCTTGGTACTGACCTTCGCATTTTTCTGTCATCGCAGCCATGCTATTTGCTAAGGTCAAGATCGAGTACGTGAAGTTGTTAGATCGTTCAAGGCTAGCTATCCAGCTGGTTTTGGGATTGTATTTACAGCTGAAAGCTAACTGTATTGTACCATATTTGGTAAGTGATTAATACTTGCTTTCTTAATTTCATTATAATGTTTTAATTGGGTTTTATCTCCAATGATCACATATCTTGGCACTCGATTTTCTGTCATTTTATGTCATCGCAGCCATGCGAAAGCAACGGTGACGTGGGAATATCGGACCGAATAGGTCAATTATGCTAAGAGAAGGTATGGCGATGGGTGGTAAAGGATGCAGAGGTCGAGTGAAGTATTGGTGTACATTTGGAGACATCATCCCAGTTTACGGTACTTCACATTTCGAGTCGAGTAAACGTGTGATGTTTCCAAATGTACGTCAATACTCCATTCCGATCCCTGTGTTCTTTATCACTCATCCCAATATCTTCCTTCGCGTAATTGGCCTAATCGAGAAAGTTTGCATCCTACGTCATCGGTTTCTTCGTTGTCGCTGGCCAAATGTACGCCAATACTTCACTCGATTGTAACTGGCCCATGTCGTTCGTATGTCTTCTTGTACGCCAGCGTTCAGGTTCTCGACAACTAGAAGGGGTCAATTATACACGTTGATCCCTTTCTTGTTAAGGACCGATGAGCTCAACTACTCCGTCTTCCAACAAAAGGATGAATGGGATGAACATGAGGTCTTAGATCAGTTGGAATCAGCTGTAAGTTCACACCTTCATCCCCACATGTGATTTTCCAGTATCCTTTAAAATAAAAGGATGAATGGAAGGAATGAGTAGGAAGCAACAAAGGTCACAGAGTTCGAAGGAAGCAACCCAGATTTCGAGAGAATGAAGACTAACTTTGGTGGAGTGTAACTTTGGTTCTCCACCAAAGAAAAGAACTTTGTCCGATGAAGATGTATCTAAGTTTCTAATGAATAGGGTTCTTCCAGAAATTGTCGAAGAAACTTAACGATGAAGAAATATAATGAAGGAAGATCCCATAATTGTCAAAAAAACGATAAAGAAATATAATGAAGGAAGATCCCGGAATTGTCGAAGAAACGATGAAGAAATATAATGATGAACTACATGTAGTTTTTGTAACCATCAATAGTCATCAACTCTTTCCCTGTTACCCAAATAAACTTTTTTATCTTATGTAACCATCAATAATATTGGTATATTGAAAGAAGATCCCAATTGTCTTTTAATATAATGAAAGGATTTGAAATTGTGTTCTGAATTTCGAATTTATGTTCATGGATTTGTGTCCCTTTATGATATTTTATTATTGGAATTGAAATCGAATTGTCTATGCATGTGAAGGATAATCTAATGTAGGTTGGCTTCGAGATAGAAACTGGATCGATTTTTGTTGTGACAGTATATGGCCACAGGTTAAAAACCGTGGAGAAAACATAAAACTGCATATTTTCAAAAAATCGTGGCGTTTGAACAAAAAATCGTACACGGATATTTTTCAAAAATTTTGTTAACATGATGAACGCTTCCCCAATCAAATTCCTTTTCAATATTAATTTAAACTTCTTTTTATTCAAAAAATAATTCACTTCTCTCACAAGTTGAACAAACCTTATCGCTCGAACTTCGACTTTCAAAATCTCGTTGATCGACGCTCGACAATCGATTCGCCAAGCTCAACATTAGTTTAGAAGTCGACAATCTCGGTTCGAATCTATAATTGGTAGCTTGAAAGGGCTCCGTAACTTTAAGGGTTTTTTGAGTTCGTCTTAGAACTAATTTCAGATTTTCCGTAGCTTATCTTTGGTTTGATGATAAGAATTGGATACTTTGCTACGATTTTGAATGTAATTATCTTAAGTTGTAATCGATCTTTAAAGCTTTGCATATATATATCATATAATTTCCTTTCTTTGTTTGGAGTAGCGATGTTTGGATCATTCACAACTTGAACTCGCGTAGTGAATTTAGATTCGTTGGCAATGTCAAATTTATATGTAGTTGGTTTAGCACAGTTAAGTTGAAATCTCATAGTGCCTTGATGTTAAAACGTATAGAAAAGATTATAATTTGCGATTTGATGAAAAGCGTCGACTTTTAATTGTTGGTAACAAATGTTTCTATGAAGAATGACCATTTTTCCTTTAAAGTTAGCAATGATTTATGCATTTTAATTGTTAAGGTAATTTTCCTACTATATACGTAGTATGTACTAAACATTTGGTGATCTCTGTGTTAGGCTAGCTCTTATTACTTCCCGTCTCTTCTCTCTTAGACCTCGATACTCTTCTCGTTCATTAATATGGAGCGCAAACTTGGCCTAAGATTCTGTCCAACCATTGACGAGTTGATAGATCACTACCTAAGAAACAGAGTCATCGGGGACCATTTGGAGGAGCTCGACCAAACAATGGTCACCATTGAAGATTGTAACAAGCTTGAACCAGTGGGATTTACCTGGTTAGTGACTTAATAATTTTTGTTCCATATATGTATTTGGTGATCATTTTTGGATTAGTTTTGCATTAATTCATTATTTTCTTCTTAAATATGTATATATATTATCAGGTCTTTCAGTTGAAACATCGTTGGAGAACCACTGGTTCTTCTTTTGTCAGTTACAAAAAGATGTAAAACGTCGTGATAGTTTTAAAAGGACTATCCCCTGAAGGTTATTGGAAAGTCATCGGTAAATATAAAAATTTCACAACTCGAGAAGGTGTTACAAGTGTAAGGAAGATATTGTCTTACCATTCACCTAGAATTTCTTCCAAGAATTACCAAAGGTGTATCCAAATCCAAATGCAAACCCAAATCGGAGACTCAATCCCCATGGATCGTCCACGAGTACATAGCGAGTTTGGCTGCCCGAACCCTGTATGTATGGTGATGCATGGCTATATATATTAATTATATTCTGAATTACATTAATAATATATATAACTATATATATGTATGTATCCGTAGAAGAACTATGTTGTTTGACACCTGATGAAGAAGGAAGGGAATGGAGATGGAATGAGTAATTCTCAAGCTGCAGCCAATATTCAAGATGATCGGGGAGAAGAAGATCCAATTCCAATTGGGTGAGTATTATATTAGAAATTTGATTACTCTATATATAGTTCGAAATCATATAGCATATAGCTTGTATAAGTATTATTGTTGAATTGTTATCTAGTCGATTAAAGGCACAACCTGCTGGATTAATTGTTTTACATGATTTGCATAAGGCATGATACTTTGGATTTCGATTTTGTGATAAGTTTACTAGCTAGCTTCTACTTGGAAATCACATATCTAATTGTTTGTTTTTGCAGGTACGAGGGTTGGCAATTGATCTTAATTTGTGAGCTGAGAATGCATGGATTAACCTTTTGTACATGATAAGGTTTACTAGCTTGTACTCCATGTGATTGTACATTTTGTGATTAACCTTTTGTGATAAGATTTACATTAAGGAATTAATTAATGATATGTAAATTATTTTATTTTTATTTATGTTTTTATTATTCCTATTAAATTGTGTTTTGGATTTAATAGTTATGAATTTATTTTTGATAGAATCGATCTACGGAAAAATGTGAAACGAAGGTGGCTTCGAATCGGGACCACAATTTCGTGGCTCGAATATATTGTATATAAAACTGCCACGGTTTTAAAACCGTGGTAAATATTTCTGCAAAACCGTGACGTATCTTGGGCCACGGCTAAAAAACCGTAACAATCTAAGGCCACGGCCAGAAAAACCGTGACATAAAAGAGGGTAGGGAGTTAACTTGATGGATCATTTTACGCCACGGTTTTCTAGAACCGTGGCGGAAAAGGGAAAAAAATCGTGGCGTATACTTTCCGCCACGGCAAGCAAATTTCACGGTTCAAAACCAGGTGGCGTAAAGTCAAAAAACCGTGACCTATTCTTTTTGCCACGGTTTTTGACATTAGGCCACGCTTATCAAGCCATGGGCGTATCGAGATTTTCTACTAGTGTTAATAGTTTTATAATATTCATTTATAAAGTTAATTGGTAAAAAAATTGGTCGAGCGATTAAGTTATTACTTTGTGCCCTAACCGTTCAAACCTCTTGGATGATCGTTTTATTGTAGAATGGTAATTTGAGGCAGTATATTAGAGGATACGAATGTCTTTGTTAAAAAAAATCAGGGTTTCTTAACATGCTTAAATCCGCTTTGTTTATAAAATACGCTATCGGTTTGTACTTGTTTTACTTCTCTTGAAGCCGATTTTTGCATTTTAGTTCGAATACGCAATTTTTTCCTTTCTAGTGAGATAAATATATGAAAATTAGGGCTAAGAATGGTGGGACGAGGGAGAGACGATTCCAATGACGAGCAATTCATTGCATTGACGAAAAACTTTCAATCGGATTAACGATTTATCGAAAAAGGTATTTGCTTCTAAGATTTTAATTATGTTTTAGAATGAAGTTGTTAGGTATGTCTTTAGACGAAGTGTATCCAAATTTTTATCTCGAATGATCACAATGTATTCGGTCTGGAGTTTTGAAATCTCTTCAGGTCATATCTTTATTCTCTCAATCAGTGACAGATTGGGTTCAACAAGCTCGGTCTTTTCTTTTCTTTTATTGATCGTAGGCTCGTAGCTGTTTTTGTTATATTGTGGAATACTATGTCATATATATTGCTTGAATGTGAAGGTTTGTATGTCTTTTTAATCTAACTCATGTAAATGGAAATTCTGGCAGGTCGCCCGACACCTGAAGAAGAAAGAGGCTAACAGTACTGATCATAGCCGAAGAGGACAAAGACATGCAGCTGAAACTGAATTGGAAGGATAAATGGTGGGTCGGTATGCTCTAAAGGAGCTAAGTAAAGGCAGAGTGTTCTTTGCCGAAGGCGTTGTCGTACAAGGACTTCGGGATTACACACCCTGCTGTACGAGGGTGGTGTCCCTGAGAATTGAACCAGCAAGGAGTGGCTTAAAGAAACTGGTAATCCTTGAGAAGTTTGGGTTCAACAACCGCTTGAACGAAAGAAGAGAGCGTAGTGACAAGATTTTTGCTAAGGAAGGAGATGGATGGTACACAAATCTTAACTCAAAGTACTGAGTCTAGAAACTTGATGTGACGAATTAGTGTGTAACTCAGTGGTGTCACGATCACTAACTGAGGATTAGTCTATTGAGGGATGCCTTTTGTTTCCATAGTGTGTGCAGAATTTCAGGCATCTAGAGAGGTAGTGCGAGTTGTGGAGTAGTGGGAGTAAGAAGGAACCACTTGTTGAGTTTGTTTAGTTTTGTTTTTTGTTTCACAGTTAGAGGGATGGGTAATAGGAGACTAAAGAAGAGACTAAAAATTGGAAAAAGACTGACACACTTTAAAACTTTTGGCATTGCTAACAAGTGATCATATATGGATGTGTTTCTTTGATCTTTCTCTTTGTTTTCTTAATGGGTTTTTATTAGGACTTTGTTGGTAGATAGTTTTTAGTTGTATTTATTTTGTAATTTTATGTTTAAAGATATGAATAATATGATTACAGATTACGAAGATCAGTTCGAAGGCAGGCATTTAAATTTCTTATCTCAGGAATTATGAGCTTTTGAAAACATAAATGATTTTATTCAATTTTGGAAATATCATGTCTCAGATGATGGATGAGATGAGATAGATGGACATGGACAGATCAATCAGGAGGTTTACCATCATTGAAGGAAGGTCGAAAACATGGTAGGAGACCTTTCAGGTTGGTATACTAGGGACCATATGCCCAGCTCATCTTGAATGTCACAAATTCAATCCTGTCTTTATATTTGAATGCACAATATCTGTTCGACCATGCCATATATATGATATCGTAACTCATTATATTATAATTGTGCAGAGATTTTATTGTCGAGATCGAAATGTTTGAGTCGTGGTGCACTTTTATCTTTTTGGCTTTGATTCTTCTTTTATAAAACAACATCAAAATTCTGATGGGATTACAAGTTTGGAGTTAAAGTCAAAATAATTAATAATTGATTTATTGCATCTACAGTAATTCTAATATTTGAACAGACCTTTTAATGCAAATGTATTTTGAATGGTATGGACTTCATAGATGAATTGGACTCACTAACTTGTACCTATGCTCAGCTATATCAGTTAATTTAAGATTAATCTGAAACTCAATATACTCCATATAATACACCTGACCTCCATTCCAAAAAAAGTGATCCAAATTGAATTTTTAAAGGTGATGCTATAATGTATTTAGAATAAGATCGAATATTTTACCTACATGGGTCATTACTGGTACCAAGGGCGCCATTCAGCACATACTTGAATCAATCAAACAGAGTTTACTTCTGGGTATTTTTGTGGATGTTACTGAAACTGAGTCATCAGTGTCTCCATAGGCAATATATGTATATTCAAACAAAACTGATATAAGTTAATTAAATATAATTGTAACTATATATTATTCTAGCAAGTATAACCCCCGTCTTCAAATAGATGACTTTTGATTATTGAGTGCTTACATATATTAAAGTTTTGAATGAATCTAGAATAAGACATAACATCATATTCAAATACGGAAAACTATATTAATATTGCTCACATTAATTCGTTATTTATAGCCAGTGCTATTGTTAGACCAAATATTTTTACATATATCAATATTACCTGTAAAGCCATACATTGATCCACTGGCCATAAGATGCCTTATTAAGGGAAGAACTGTTGTTGGAGCATCCGAGTCCATTTCGTATACCTATATGGGCTAAACAACAACACAGACTGATCATAAATCATATTTCAGTGGCAAAAGATATCATTACTGACAGGCATCTACTTAGGTTTAATTAAACTTAATTTTGTAATGTCATGAAATTTGCATAATTAATTAATTTACACGCATTGTAACCAGTTGGTAGGCTTTGCATGATGCAACTTGTACACTCGCAGGATTAAGGTAAGATTCCATGTAATGGGTTGAACATGGATCGAATTCGTCGACCTGGTAGAGATGAAGTCAACTTGGTTAATATATATTACTTATGTCCGAAAATGTATATGTCACGTTTCTCTCTGCAAAATACATTATAAACAGTACGTGACAAGTGTTTTGGGATGGAGAGATAATAAATATACTCCTGTATAAATATATAAAGATAGTATTTGTTTGTTTTATTACTCAACACTTACAGAACTAATCTTCTTAAAAGATGATGAATCTAAGCACACTGGCGAATATATGTTTTCCTCATCAATGACTCCATTTTCTGGAACTCCTTGACCTGAACTTCAGGACAAGCCTGTGACATATATCCAGTTGCATAATAACGTTCACAGTTCTTATTAATCTTGGCAATGGCTTCAGCGGAAATCAGAGCATGTGACAAAAAATCGTACATTTCTTCCACGCATTTCCAATCTGCAAAAATCACCCAATTAAGCTGAAGAGAAGTGGATCTAAAATATATTGAATATACATTTCATGTAGAAAATAATTAAATTAATTGTTTTTCTTTTTAAAGGAGGATTAAGTTTTATTAGTTAAAATGGTCGAGTTAAATGTGTCTGCTACCCTAGGTGAAACCTCTAGTCCTTCAAACTTGAGTAGTAACCATGATGATCGATGACAAAAGCGTCCTCCACATTTAACTACTTGGAGAAAACAATGGCGATCGTAGGAAAAATACGAGACGTCTACGTATGTACAAAGAAGTAATTAAAATCACCATGTTTGTAATTGGATAAACTCACGGCAATGCTTTTAAGGTTGATGAATGTGGTGTGATTTGGATTCTTGTTCATTGTGAGGATGTTGTAAGCAAGTTAAGGTGCATAATGACCAGCATAGCTCTCGCCGAGTTGTGAACAACTCCCGATTTTTGTAATGTGGGAATCTCTGAAGCCAGTCGACAAGGAAAGTGTAGGGACTTTTTGCTGTTTCTTTTGTCACCACTTCTACAGTAACCAGAGGAATTTTTGAGGAAGTTTTCGAATACGAAAACCCAACGCCTGTCGGAGACTCCAAAAATAGCATGTAAAAGGGCTCCCCACTTTGGGCGTATGCGGCTAACAGCTAAGTCTCCCCGCTTTGGTGCTTTGACAGAATTTTTTGCTGGTTTGTTAATTAGTTGGAAATGGGTTTAGATAAAGTATGAAATTTTATAATGGCTTTATTCGTTATCTCATATGAGGAAACATGCATATGGTCCCATGGAATCTACTTTGCACTATCTTCCCATTTTTCTTACTTTAAGTTTGTTGATTTGTTAGGATTAGTTTGACTTGCTAATGAAACTGCTTTAGAATCGGACAATGACAAGTTTAAAGAGCTTTTGCCCATTAGACCATTAGTTTAGAACTCAAACTTGCTCTATCTATGCTAAGTCCAAATATTTCTTCTTTATTCCATAATGCATATGCCACTTGGGATCATTTGGGAAAAATGATACTCCTCACGTCTTCAAATAGATATCGTTTTTGCTTTTTAGGTTCATAATGACTAGATATATCAACTTTTCATTAGATCTAATAAATAAAAATGATATCTATTTGAAACAAAGTAGAAATTATATGCACATATTTGATGTCAGCCTAAAAAAAAATCTTGTGTTTATTTGCCTACCTTTAGCTTAACTTCAATCATAGTTTTCTGTCCTGAAATCTGTGTTTTAACTTTTTACGTACATGCAAGTGTTAGTAAAGAAATTGGTATACTCGAAGGGTGCTTTTGTTAGTTTAACTTGTTTTCGGTTAAGGACGAGTATTTAAAATTTATGCAGAGTATAATGCCAATCAAGCATTGTGGGGTTGGTTATTGGGTTATCTCATCCCTCCAAATTCCTCTTGCCATGGTTATTGGGTTAACTTTGCAATTTCAAAAATGAGCTGAGCTGAGCTGAGAGTTTTATCTTAAAAAGTCAGTATTCTATAATCTCTATATGTAGAGTAAAACTATTATTCTTTCAAATTCTTAGCTCGTGTTCATCTTGGACAGGGGCGAATCTCAGGATCCGAACCCTTCTTAACCAATAATGATGGTATACATTATTGTCCTGAGTTGCAACTACAACTAGAAAATTTGACTATGTAAATAAGGAAATTTGCTTCGACTGGCAGAGTTGGGGTACCACTATTTTGCGATCCCACTTGCCATTAAGGCCTCTATTATTTATCAATTTTTTTTTTAATATCATTCCGGTCTATTTCAAGTGTCGATTTTTCTTTCTTCTTCTTCTTCTTTTTAATTGATTTTGGACTACACAATAGGGTAGTCACTCCTCACATCCATGGAAGATCGATCCCATGACCTCCAAGATGAAACCTACCCCAATTACCATTGGATCGAAATTTTTGAATCTTACAATTTATTTAATGATATGAAAAAGTACATGAATTAAATATTTATACAAATAGGTTTCATTACTCCGATACTTCAAGTGGACCGAAGGGACTACTGTAGGCAGTATAATTTATCGTCATGGGCTACACCAATATCGATTTAGATATTTTTATTTTTACTATAAATAAATTGATGTCGATGTCTTCTATTACACATCACAAATATCTCTCTTTCTCTCATAGATATTTTAAACTACAAAGTACCTCAATGGCTTTATGCTACAACCTTTTCCCTGTTATATGTTCCAATTTCAAAGCTGATAATGCAAAAGAAAATTATCTTGAAATTAGCCATCAATCTTTGTCTACTAATCATTGCAAATTGAGCATTAAAAACAATATTAGCTTGGTATCTACTTCCTCAAAACTATATAATTTTCCAGCTATATCAAATCCCACCTCAAATGTAAGTAGAAAATTGTATATATACTTTCTCGATTTAATTAATTTTCTTGCTTATCAATGCATGCATAATAAATGTTTTTTTTTTCTTTTTTGGGCAGGGTAATGATCATATATACTTTGAACATGAAAAGAGATTGAACTTGTTTAAAAGAGTGCTTATTAAAGTCGGACAAGAACGACCTTCCGAAGGGTTAGCCATGATTGATTCAGGGCAACACCTAGGGATTGACCATTATTTCCAGGGAGAGATCGAACAAATTCTCGAAATGCAGTATTATCATAACAATAAAATGTTTCCTAGTTCGCCTCGAGGAGACATCTATGATCAGGATCTTCATGAAATTGCCCTTCGCTTTCGATTGTTAAGACAACAAGGCTACCATGCCTCTGCAGGTATTGACAACTATTTTGGGACGTAGGTAATATCAAGTTATGTTATAAATTTCAAAATGTTAATTTATATACTAATGCTTGGACGAAATACAAACAATTTTCAGATGTGTTCAACAACTTCATACGAAATGGAGGGAAATTTTACAAGAATGGGAATGATCAAGATATCGAGGGATTAATGATGTCTTATACGAAGCTTCACACCGTAGAATCCATGGAGAACAAGAGCGTGATGAAGCTTACATCTTTAGTTCACAAGCTCTTCATAAATGGATCGCACGGTCTTGATAGTCTTCAAGCTAGATCAGTGAAAAATGTATTGAAACATCCATATCATAAAAGCTTAGCGACTTTCATGGAGAAAAACTTCCTTAAGGACTACAATGGAATAGCTCGATCTGGATGGAGAAATATTCTGAAAGAGTTTACGAAATTGGATGCAAATGTTGTCCAAACCTTGCACCGAGATGAAATTAATCAAGTTTCCAAGCGAGTGCAATTTAATTAGTTAGTCTTTATATACTACTTCCATTTGACAATAATTGATGTTTTGAATTTTGATGACATGTGTAATTATCAGATATAATAGGGGTATTTCTTATAATGAAAATATTTCTTAAACTAATATATACTACACATGATGTTTCGTTCAATTTGGGAAAGCTTGAGAAACCTTTTTTTTTTTACAAAAAAATACCCTTACTGTACTTGATTAATTACACGTGACAATAAAATACAAAACATCAAAGTATTGTGAAACGGAAGAAGTATATAATATGCATGTCAATTTCTCATGATCTAGATGTGTATTTGAATCAGAATTGTTTTTTCTTATGCTCGAAGATATTACACGTGAAACTGGATGATAGAAAATAAATCTTTGTTTACAAATATATATTTGGTTCTTAGGCATTATACTTGTGACAGTCCGCATTGTAAAAGCTACGTGGAATTAATGTGCTATAGTAAATGATTTGTACTATTCATACTAAAAAGTTGCAATTTTTTTCGATAGTCTATCGATAGAAACTCTACGGTTAAGCGTGCTCGACCTGGAGTAGTCGATGATGGGTGACCTTTGGGAAGTTTCGGAAAAATTTCTCGAAATTTCCCGAAGCGTGCGAGTGAGGACAAAGCATGCTTGGAAAGGGTTTAGGCGTGTGTTAGTCCGTGGAGACAGTCTTGTCGATTCGTGGCGACATCGTGCCACCGGTGCTCGTGCCCGATAAGTATGGCCACCACACCGGGAGGAGCCGGATCGTTACAATACTTTAATATGAAATCATTACACCCGAATCATACTACACATTCCCTGATAAATTCAGCAATCTTGAATTAAAAGTACTATAAATTACCAAAATAGGGACGAACTCTAAAACGTCAACACAAAATAAAGTGTTTCTTGAATATTGTGTTCACATTTCAGAGCTCATCCTTATCTAGGTAACTTCACCCATTAAATACTTTTTTTAAAAAAAAAAAAAAACTACCTTAATTTTTATGGAAATATTATAAATATTAATGAAAAATTAGATAATTAATTTAAATGAATATATAAACTTTTTATACTTTTAATTTTCATAAATGTAAATAAAGTTTCTATTAGAGTGAAGGTTATTAAATGGTTGTCCGGTCTAATATTGCATTGGTTAGAAAAATCGTTAAACTATATCCGACTAAATTTATTGAATTGAAATTTGTTAGATGGTGGAAAGACGTGGGGTTAGCCAACGAATTGAAGTTTGCACGAGACCAACCTCTCAAATGGTACATTTGGTCATCGGCTTGCTTTACTGATTCGAGTTTATCAAGTCAAAGAGTGAAGCTTACAAAGGCAATCTCTTTCATTTATCTAATTGATGACATTTTTGACGTCTATGGGACTTTAGATGAACTCATTCTCTTCACGGAAGCCGTTAATGGGTATGTATTATTTTAATTAAAGCAATTCAACTTTAATTTGATTAATCTCAAGTTAGATTCTGGTGTACTTTTTCTAGGTGGGATGTAGTAGACAATATTGAACGACTGCCAGATTATCCGAAGATATGTTTTAAGGGTCTTGATGATGTTACTAATGAGATTAGCAATGATGTGTTAAGAAACCACGGGTGGGACCCTACTAACTCCCTTCGTAAGACTGTAAGTAAAATTGGTTTATACAAGTATCTAGCTTATAATGTTGGTAGTCGAATTATGGATCATGTATCGATCATATCAACGATTTTATCTAATTTGAAAGTTTAGGGTTCGATCTCGGGATTACGAACAATTGACATGTTTCGGCTAGCTTGACAATTTTAATAATTTTATTAATAAAACATTTCCTCCGTTATAAAAAAACAAAATAGTAATAATATTAATGTAACCTTAAATGAGTTAATTACAAAAAAAGTGTTGAATCCTAAAAGGACAACAAGAATAGGGGAAAAAAACCCAAAAGGTAAACAAAAGTAGTGTTCATGGAAATGGCATGGCCGAGATGATTTATGTTAATGATTAAGAATATTAAGTTAAGCATCAATTAAGGAAAATCATCCGATATTGACAATCTTGAATGAAATCTTATCGCAATCCCCACACGATAAGGAAACCATGACACCATTATGGGAGATAATAGGGTTTTGCCACGTGTAAATCATCCGGCATTGGCAACGCCGGATGGATTCAATGACAATTAATCACATAGTTAATCATCCGGAGATGGCAAATCCGTGAGCACTTGTTGGTGTTCACCTTTTAGGTTCAACACCACTTATGTAACTCACCCAACCTTAAATGGACTACAAGTGGAAATTGTGTACCGCTTTCCTGGTGGAAGCAAAATGGTTTGCTTCGGGACAAATGTCGGACTCTTTCGAGTACTTGAAGAATGGAATAGTAAGCCCGGAGTACATATAGTTTTGGTTCATGCTTTCTTTCTCCTTGGCCAAGGCATTAATATCGACAATGTCAAGCTTATCGACAACAATCACTGGAATTATATCGTCAACTGCAATTATCCTTCGACTTTGGGACGACTTAGGAAGTTCCCAGTGTAAAAAATCGAAAACGACTCTCGAGTCTCGATAATATATTCTCTTTCGTTTCTTTTTTTTTTGGTCGTTTTTTGTAATCCTTTAAACCTACTTGAGGGGAATTGCTAATCCACGGTTAAAAGTATGAAATCCACGAAAGATGAGCGACTTGTGACGGATTTTTCCGTCACTTTTGTTTTTGGTGACGGAAAACCCCGTCCATAAATGGCTCATTTCGTGGATTTCACTTTTGATCGTGGGATTAGCATTACCCATACTTAGCGGGGTAGGGTGTTTTGTACAAACAGTTTGGTTGAAGTGCTTTTTTTAGATTGAGGCCCCTCTTTACAATAATTTATGTAAAACCCTTTTGTTATCAAAATATATGTTCTCTTTTCATTTGCCGGCTTTGAAAGATACAAATAATATCAATTTTATTAATTTCAGGATGAGAATCGGGAAGGCAACGACGGATCGTATGCTGAATGCTACATGAAAGAAAACAAAGGAGCTTCCATTGAAGATGCAAAAAAAGTGATCGGTAATATGATTGAAGATGCATGGAAACAGCTAAACGAAGAGTGTCTTTCTCCGAATCCATTTTCGAAAACATTCATCGAGCTTCTCTGAACCTTGCAAGAATGGTTCCTTTGATGTACAGTTACGATGACAACCATAGTCTTCCACGCCTTAAAGAGTACATCAAGCTTAACCTTTCTAAAGGCTTATCCAATGATGTCAATATTCTAGAAAACGAAAATGAAGTCTTTCAATTGACAAGGAAAGATTATTAGTATTTGAAACAATTAAGTTTGAAATTTCGATTATGGGGCTGATAAAGTTTAATGCTTCAATTTAATTTACTCATAATATATGGTCTTGATGCAATTCGCAGGACTTTTTATTCATCAATATAATTAATAATCAGTTTACCAAAGTCCAAACCTAACTAAAATAACTATTGTGTAGAAAAAATATAGACAAAATGATAACTAAAAGTAGTTAGGCATATCCATCAAGTCGACGTAATAAATTACGTTGCACTCCTCCTTGCCCTCCGACTTCAAGTATTGAAGAAGAAGCAAAGGCTATCATTGACTTTAATTTCAAGAATGGTTTAATTTTGAAGGACGTGACTTATTCGGAAACGGTTGACAAAACAAAAATATTCTTTCAAGATGGTTAATTTTTTCCTTTGCCATTTTTTAATGGCTTTTCTCGCTTTAGAGTCATGTTTTTTTTTTTGATAGAATGAAAATGATGCGGAACCTCGTACAAAGGAAAATTAGAATCTAAATTATTATATTGGAATGAAAAATCGACATTAAAATGAAAATCGACATTGATAAAAGACACTTTACGACTTCTTCTTGGCATAGATGTTCGCGTATCGGTGAGTACTCAAATCACGCCGATGGATTTTCAAGAGTTGCTAGATCATTTCCAAAAGCCGAAAACACTTTGACCACAAATAGATGTCTTAATCAAACCATACCGATATTAGCTGCACCAATGGGAGATCGTATAAGTCAATCGGGGCTAGAACTTTGATTCTTATGCTTCTTGTTTTGGTATCCTTATGGACAGTAAAGAAACTTATACCAACAACCAATTAAGCATATTGCATGATATAACGCCACCATAACACCGATACACACGATATGTTTTATCAATACAGAGGAAAAAGAAAACCGATATCAATACCAAGAGAAACCGAGATACCATGAGCACACCAAATCCAATATTAGCGCAACAACATTAAAGCGGGGAATGTTCGTTGACTTGCGAGGGCATTTCAGAACTACACCGGCAATCATATGATCATATTGCGCCATAACACCAATGCAACATCACAATAATTACAAGTGACGCAATTAGAGTCATGTCCTCTTTTGTGTTTCTGCTGACGATCCAGCATTGTAAAAACTACGTGGAAGGCGATGTGCTATAGTAAATGATTTGTACTTATCCATATCGACAAGTTGCAACTTCTTTTCGGTAGCCCGTGATAGGAACTCCACGGTTAAGCGTGCTCGACTTGAAGTAGTCGAGGGATGGGTGACCTCTGCCGAAGTTTCTCGAAATTTCCCAAGAGCGTGCGAGTGAGGACAAAGCATCTTGGAAAGGCGTGTGTTGGTGCGTAAGGAGCAGTCTTGTCGATTACGTGACAACGCGTGCCACCGGTGCTCGTGTCCGATAAGTATGGCCACGTGCTCGGAGAAAGTCGGGTCGTTACGGTTTCGGTTAGTCCCTTGTATAAAAAAAAGTCAAGTTTATGGAATGACACGATAACTCATATTATTTGTCTTTCCAACTTTGGGTGGTCTAAGAAATGCCACAAACACTTAAAAAAAATTCAACATCCCTATCAATTGAAATATCAATCAACCTGATCCCAATTTCCGCCACCAGGTATTGAGTGCTCGATAAGTATGGCCACGACACCAGGAGAGAGCGAGTCATTACAATTTCGATTAGTCCCTTGTATAAAAGAAAGTCTAAGTTTATGAAATTACACGATAACTCATATTCTTTGTCTTTCCAACTTTGGGTGGTCTAAGAAGTGCCACAAACACTAAAAAGAGAATTCAACATCCCCATCAATTGAAATATCAATCAACCTGTCCCAACTTCTGCACAACATATATAGTGGTCCACTATATATTACACCCTCCTTCCATAATTGTTTGTGACTTTTCTATGTAATTTACATAGAAAAAATGACAAATAATTAGATACGGAGATAGTATATATAACATATGAAAGATTCCCACATGAAAATAATGTCTTTCACTACAAAGACTTGTGCCAGTGTCGGAAAACAATTGTCAGTATATGTACATACTACATTGCAAGTTCACAAAATCTGTCAACTAGAAAATAATATCTATTGTTTCAGGTGCAAGGCAATAATTATAAGACAACTTAGTGACAAACTATCAATTATACATCTTTGCATTAGTAAGGACTAAAGTTTTATGGGGAGGACTATCCCTTTGTGTGGTCCAAATTTATCAAAAAATAAAGGACTAAAGTTTTATTAGGAAATGTGTATTCGATATATAGACACAACTTTAAGACAATTATCCCCTTTCTAGCCGAAAATGGTGATTTGAACTTCGACGTTGGAGCTCAAAGGGTATAATAATTGTCTTAAAGCGATGTTCCATCGAGTGCACATTGCTCGATAAGACTTTCATTCACATTCAATTAGATTCAGATGATGATCGCTTATTAAATCGTTTCCATGTTTTGTACAGATTGATGGTTGTTTCTTGAAACCATTGATCAGATGATAATCTGTTTTTCTTCTTTTTAAGTCTCTCCGAGTATTCGCGGACAACGGCCATCCAATTATCAATGCACGGAACGGTAAAAAACCGACCACATAGTTTTCTCCATTTGCAAAAGAGAATACATAATGTGTTGTTTCTAATGCATGAGGATTATGTGGAATTGATAACCATGGGCAACCAAACTTGTCTAAGGGAACTTTATATCTCAACCAAAACATAAATGATAATATGGTAAGATTTCAGTTTATGTTTTTATTGGGTTGTTTGGCCTTTTACGATGCCCATTCCATTGGGCTATATGTGTTGGCTGAACAAATTTTTTTTTTCTTGATTTAATAATATAGTTGTCTAATTTATAAAGGCTACTTCATACAAAATTGTGTAGCAACAGCATTTGTTCTTATGGAAATATTCGAGGATTTTTTATTTTACAAAATCTTAATTCAAACTACCCATTCAACGATCAAAATCCGTTCCTGCAAAAGTGTAATCCATAAATTTATGATGGAAGAAATGCATAATTATTAGGTGCGGTTTGCGAGAGGACGATATTGTTGTTTATTTTTTTTTTATATAAACAAATTTTTTTATATGCACCTTTTTTGAGTGTCGTTATAAAGGATACTATTTTTTTTTAATATTCTGCACGCACATTTGAATGAATATTTCAAAAGATACACTCAAATCTTTAAGTGGGCTGAGATTTTTATCTGATAAAGTCTATATCTTTAATCTTTATTGTATATAATTATATATAATTTAGTGTAAAACTATTCTTAACACGTCATTTCCTTCGATCTTTAGCTGACGCGGAGCTTGAATATATATCATTTTATGGAGATTAGGGAAAATCTATTAATTTATCAAGAAAGTAGATTTGATTATGAAGATATAGGGTCGTCGACATCTCCAAAATGAATACGAACATATTATTCGTTACAGTTTTTTCCTTTTTTTTTTTTTTCCCAAAATACATATTCTTATTTCGATTTAAGTAGTTGCAATAGAAAAAAAATGAGGAAATATGACTAAATAATCTATCCGATAAATCATCAATATTCGCTCCTATATATATAGCCGACCTCTAACTTTTCGAAAAAATAATTGTCCAACCATTGGATCGAATATAAATGGCGAACCATCAAACTACAAGTGTCTTGATTGGTAAACATGACTAAATTTAAATCCAAATAAAATAGGAAACTTATGAAATATAGAATATATTATCTATGTGTAGCACTCCATGAATAATAAGCACATGATCTTCAATGCAATAGATGACATTAGGAGAGCCATAAACTCTTTTGACTTTTGTAACCTCACTTTTGTAAGGTAAGGAGGACCATATATCTAGTATTGCCAAGTCGAAAAGCAATTGATTAGGAGGTCTCCCCCTAACCTATTTGATATCGATATTGACATATCTTAATACAATCCTAGTTTGACCTCAAAATAAAATTGTATTTTCATGACTCCTTATCCCCACGGATTTCCTGCTACACATTTGCAACCAGCCACTGTACTACTAACTAACGTTGAGATGGAGGGAGTACTAAAAAGATATCAAGTCAGTGGCTATAGTTTCATAGTTTTAAGGTGGTCCTAAACTCATGACACTGCATTCAATTGGGTGGCTTATATGAATTACATAGAAAAACTGAAATATATATTTTCGGATGGAGATAGTATGGTTGTGGGTTATACGTACTTATTTCGATTAGATATTTTTACTATAAATTGATGTCGATTTTTTCTATTATACTTCACAATTATATACTCTCTCTGCATATCTTAAGCTATACAAAAGTACCTCGATGGCTTTATGCTACAACCTTTACCTGTTAATATTTCTTCCAGTTTCAAAACTGATCATTATGCAAAAGAAACCCAACAAATTAGCAATAATGAATCTCTAATCATAACTTCCTCATCAAAACACTATAATTTTCCAGCTATATCATATCCCAACTCAAGGGTACGTACTTTCCAAATTGTACTTTCTTGATTTAATTAATTTTCTTGATTACATATCGAATAATAACAATTTACCTACCTGAAGACCTAAATTTTTAACAAGCTTCCTATTTTGAAAAAGCTCAACTAACAAAATCATATACGTCCGTTAAATTTTCTAACAAATTCATACTTTCGTCAAAAAATTACTCATGTGACAAACAATCTAGCGTCAACTATCTGCTGTCGACGCTAATCGTAAATGACATTTCATCCGATGACTCAATGAAAATGACATCAAGTCATCATCTTCAACTCCGTCTCCAAAAGTTTGCGCGATTCCGGCTACTACACTGTGCGTGGTCCGGCCCCACTTTTGGCGGAGCCACCAGTCGCGTAGTCGCCGGATTTCACGAAATTTTTGGTATGATCGGACTCATTTTGACGAGCCGAACCTTTAAGCTTAGATCTACACCAAACGGTTCGAAATTTGAAAAATCGGACACCACCACGACGTTCAACTCATCGAAATGAGTTTGGCCATTTAAAAATTTCTGAAATCCGAGACCACCAACCCATGGCCACCAACACCGCCACTTTTGACGGAGCCGCCGTCGGTAGTCACCGGATTTCAAAAATTTTATATGGCTCGGACTCGTTTTTGACAAGCTCAAAACATCGTGATAGTGTCGGATTTTTCTAATTTCGAACCGTTTGGTGTAGATCTAAGCTTAACGGCTCGGTTACCGCACCTTTAAGCTTAGATCTACAACAAACGAGTTCGAAATTTGAAAAAATCCGACACCACCACGACGTTCACCTCGTCTAAAACAAGTGCGCCCATATTAAAATTTCTAAAATCCGGCGACTACCGACCCACGGCTCAGCCAAAAGTGGTGGCCGGACCACCGCTATGGTCGCCGGAATCTGCAAATTTCTTTTCGAAAAAGGTCAAAATGATGACGTCGTCATTTTTGGCTGAGTAAACAGGTGACATGTCGCTTACGTGGCACTGACTCGTGCACACTTGACGTAAGATTCGTCGTCACATAGTACAATTTTTCTGACGTAAGTATGATTTTGTTGAAAACTTAACGAAGAGATATGATTTTGTTAGTTGACTTTTTCGAGGTAGAAACTTGTTAAAAATTTGAATCTTCGAGTAGGTAAAATGTTATTATCCCGTTACATATCACTAGCCAAATGCATGCATACTTTTTTTTGTCAGGGTAATGATCATATCTACTTTGAACATGAAAAGAGATTGAACTTGTTTAAGCATATGCTTATTAACGTTGGACAAGAACGACCTTCCGAATGTTTGGCCATGATTGATTCAGTACAGCGTCTAGGAATTGACCATTATTTCCAGGAAGAGATCGAACAAATTCTTGAAATGCAATACTATAATAATAAAATGTTACCTAAATCGTCTCGTGGAGACACCTATGATCAGGATCTTCATGAAATCGCCCTTCGTTTTCGATTGTTGAGACAACAAGGCTACCATGCATCTCAAGGTAATTATTGACAATTATTTTGTGACGAATAAGTTAATATCAAATTTTCTTATAAAATTCAAAATGTTAATTGTATACTAATTCTTAGATAATGCATATTACGAACAATTTCAGATGTAATCAAGAGTTTTATAGGCAATGGAGGGAAAATTTACATAGAATGTGGATGATCAAGATATCGACGGATTAATGAGCTTATACGAAGCTTCACACCTTAGAATCCATGGAGAATATGTTCTTGATGAAGCTTACACCTTAAGTTCACAAGTCCTTCATAAATGGATTCCACGTCTAGATGAATCGTCAAGCTAGATTAGTGAAAAATGTATTGAAACATCCATATCACAAAAGCTTGGCCGACTTTCATGGCAAAAAACTTCCTCGTCGACTACAATGGAATAGCCGGATCTAGATGGAGAAATGCTCTGAAAGAGCTAACAAAATTAGATGCCAATGTTAGTCCAATCCTTGCACAAAAATGAAATTATTCAAGTTTCCAAGTAAGTGCTTTTAATTAGTCTTTTCTATATACATGCATGTCAATTTCTAGATCATGATTTAAATATATATATATATATATATTTGAATAAAGCTTGGTCTTTTCTTATGATTGAAGACATTACACCTGAAATTGCATGTTAGAAACTATATTAATAATCTACCAACTCCACGTCTCCACCCATTTTACTGTTCTTAGAGAATGGACTTCTCAGAATATAACCAAAATAATTCCCCATATATTAATTACAACAGAAAATGACAAGGACATGATAAATATTTGTTTACAAATGTTTGGTTCTTAGCTTTTATACTTTTGAGACGTGCAACATTTACGTAGCTATTACCGATTAAACTTCAAAGAATTGAAATTTGTTAGATGGT
>JANIEQ010000218.1:0-15955 GCA_024708375.1 Oxalis stricta | reverse complement strand
TTCGCATTTATCGTGTGAAACGCTTTTAGTTACTGTCGCCGCTAATGCAGTTATTTCTGTTTTTTTGGTAAAGATTTGAAAAGGGACTATGATTTAACTAAAGTCTCGAAAGAAAAAATTTCAAGATAAGGTCCAATTTCTAATTTTTGTTAAAACTTTGACTAAATGCTATGCATAGCTAAAGAGGTCAATAGATTACTCATTATCAGTTCCATTCCCCTGCTTCTTCAGGGTATCTGGCAAATGGCAACTTTGAGGAACAACCAAAACAATCTAACATCCACAAAACAGTCCTTAAAGGAAGATATGCACTTCCCAAATGGGTGATCAATGGAACCGTTGAATACATCTCTGGGGGCCCACAACCTGGGGATGTACTTCGCTGTGGCTCATGGGGTCCATGCTGTGAGGCTTGGAAATGAGGCCTCGATTTCCCAATACTTACACGTGAAACCTGGATCTTTGTACGCACTAACATTCGGAGCATCGAGGACTTGTGCTCAAGAAGAGGTTTTGAGAGTCTCGGCTGGACCACAATCAGGAGACCTTCCTTTGCAGACATTGTATAGTAGTGATGGTGGTGATACTTACGCTTTCGGGTTTACAAGAGCAAATTCGGCCATCTCTAAGGTCACGTTTCACAATCCTGGAGTTCAAGAGGATCCTGCCTGTGGTCCACTCTTGGATGCTGTTGCTATCAAGGAGCTGTTCCCTCCAAGACCCACCAGAGGTAAACTAATGTTAACTGGTTTTATGCCTGTTCACTGAACCGCTTCAGATTCTACTTTGTAAGTTTTTGGTCAGTTTTGTACTTTTTTTGTATGAAAAATAGTTTAAACAGGAGTAGCTCTTTTCCGCTGTAAAACCGACTGAAAAATGAAATTTTCAAAGCTGAAACCGTCATATTAACCTGACCCAGGTCACAAACGGATTCGTTTCAGCTCTGTCTAGTTGGATTCGGTCAGCCAGTTTAGTTTTGGCCAGCCCGGTTTACCTCCTACCTTATATCGTGAAAAATGTTACTGTCTTCCTGTCCTTTTGATTTGGTAGTGTGTATGAAAATGTATATGTTAGTCTTTATGCCCTGTAGTTACACTTACACCGCCTTTATCGAAAATGGAGTTATGGCATCCTTAATCAATGTGCAATTCTAAACTAATTTACTTTAAATGGTTTGTTGCATGCAGACAATCTAGTCAAGAATCCTAGTTTTGAAGAAGGTCCTCATCGTTTGGTCAACTCAACCAATGGCGTCCTTCTTCCTCCAAGACAAGAAGATCAGACGTCCCCACTCCCAGGCTGGATCATCGAGTCTCTGAAAGCCGTGAAGTTCATCGATGCGAAGCACTTCAATGTTCCACATGGATTCGCAGCTGTCGAACTCGTTGCAGGGAGAGAAAGTGCAATCGCCCAAATTCTGAGGACCATTCCTAACAAAGTCTATAGCCTTACCTTTGATGTGGGAGATGCAAGGAATGGCTGCCACGGAATGATGACGGTAGAAGCATTTGCTGCTAAAGAGACGTTAAAAGTTCCATTCAATTCTCGTGGAAAGGGTGAATATAAAACGGCGAGTTTCAAGTTTAAAGCAGTTTCAGCTAGGACTAGAGTCACGTTCTATAGCTCCTACTACCACACAAGAATCGATGACTTTGGATCTCTCTGTGGCCCTGTTTGTTGATCAAGTTCGGGTTGTCTCTCTTGCTTAGAACTCGAGTCATTTATTAATGAGAGGGGGATTTATCATATGCTACGTTTTACATCTGGCTGTCCCCATTTGTTTGTTTTAAGGAGGAAAGACATGATCTTGTTTTATCTATTTTTCAGTAGTTAGGAAGTGTATGAAGAAGTTGTTATGTCATCAAACAGTGTACTGTTATCCATGGAAATGAATCAGGAAATATTAAGTAAAATGTCCATTCAAGCATGATATATTAATTTTATGATGTAAATCAATAATGAAAGATTTGTCTGTCAACTTCTACGTTAGCCTCAGCCTTAGGTAAGAAGAAAGATCAAGTTAACTGGCTTCTTATCTCTTCCAAGCCCTCTTCATCTCACTCATTTATTATCTTGTTTGGAGAATCCTCCCTACAAAAATATAAAAATATTGCGATTTGCTGAATTTTCGCTTGGTGCCTCCCCATAGAAGAGGAATAACCAAACATTATTGTGCTCTCAAGAACAATTTGATCTTAACAGGCCGGTGAAACGAACGTCATATAACAAATTCTCCATCAACAGAGCCATAAAAAAGGTTGGAGTTCAAGGATCCTTTTGATACGATTTACTCGATTAAGAGCCTATTAAATGGGAGAGGTTTCCTAAAGCTGCAGAAATCTTCTTCCTAGAGAATTATTTTTTCCGAAAGCCCAAGTATATCGAGCTGCATTAGAGTTCCAAGCTCTTTCGGTAATTATCAAGAAACCTATTATGGCTCATCAAGTCTTTGGAGAAGCTCGGAAATAAATTGGTAAGTTCAACAAGACTACAATTTGTAAACAACTCGAGAAGTCCAACAAGACTACAACTCGAAAACAAATCGGTTTTAAGTCCAACAAGCCCACTAGTAGGAAATAAATCTGTAAGCTCAACAAAACTATAGCTCGGAAAACACTTGATAAGCTTAAAAACACTACAACTCGGAATCAAATTGACTATAAGCCTGACAAGGCAACAACTCGACACAAATCGACTATAAGCCTAACAAGGCAACAACTCGGAAACATGTCGATTTGCTCTATAAGATTACAACTCGGGAAAATTCGAAAATCCTAACAACACTACTCACTTTCTTTGTGGCCGCCACCATTGTTGGTAATTCGATCTTATTTCTTCCTCGGTAAATTTAAACAATTAAATTTTATATGCTTCAACGTGTTAGAAGATTTAGTAAATTTCAAACCAAAAGAAAAAGAATCAAAAAAATTTATATATTTGAATTTGATAGAGAATTTGTTCAGTGAGGAAATTGATAAATGAAGGCCAAAAAACACGTTAATGACTGAAAACAATAAACTTGCCTCAGCAAAGGTAAAATCACTAGTCCATTTTGATACAATAATTAGAAACTTCGAACGTAGTATAAGAACTTTGGGACAATATAGAAATTTCCTTTCTCCGGATTAAGGGTGGCAATATGTGTTCATATGTTCGTTTAATCACTCGTATTCGTTCGTTCGCGTGCGTTCATTTTAAAACACTATCGTATACGTACGAACAAGTTGTTCTTTTTTTATGAATAAACATGAATACGAACGAATATGATGGTTCATTTCGATTCAAATTTTTAAACTTATCAAATTTATCATATTTTTTTAAGTTCATCTTTTATTTATTTAGTTAAATATGGTTGATTTATTTTTAAATAAAATTTATAAACGGTATTTAATTAAAAAAATTATAACATAATTCAATTGATTAAAAATATAAATTAATACGTAAAATAAACAAAAAATAAAAATAAAATATAAATATAAATGAATAATAAACATTTTTTTATACAATTTATTTTTGTTTTGTTTGTATTTGTTTGGGAATGCGAACATAATGTTGACTTCTGGTTGGTTAAGACCGCCATTATCCTTTCACTCCCAATTTTTATTGTTTTTTATTTTGAATTTTAGCTCTAACAACTCCAACATATAAGCATTTTTAAATAAATAATTGAGTACTCCAATTAACGTTATTATTTATAGTTGCAAATATTGATATCGCCCGTCTCGAAAATCTAAAAGAAAAAAAAATCTTTCTAACCACCTCATACCATACTATCGATGGACACATCTTTAAATTTTTTGGGAATGTCAATCGGTAAATCCTATCGAATTTGGCACATCTATTGAGCAATTCTTACACAAATGTAGAAGTATTCAAAATCGATACATAAAGTGAAGAAAAAAATAAAAATCCCTGTTTAGTAGGATCAACTTGAAATCGCCGATGGCCTCCACCAAATGGATAAATGAGAGAAAATACTCATCTCTCTTCTAAAAAAATCCTACAATTTGCTTTTTGATGAGGCCACGAGCAAACATCTCCCTGTCGAGCTATTATTTAGCTTGAGTTAGTTTGATGGTCCTTCTCGAAATTCAATTAATCTTTTAAGATGGTATCACATTTTGATTCTTGTCGATGTGTAGGCCGTTAAGAGCCTCACACTTGCAAAGTGACTTGTGTTAAGTGGGGTGGAGATGGAGGAATATAAACGGAGTATGGATTTTTGCTATTCTCTCGTAGTTTGATGATGCATATTTCCTCTTCCGAATCGAGGGATACATTTTCCGAATCACATGTATGGTGTATATATCAATTGCAGGTCACGGGATTGTACCATAAATGTATGAGAAACTACACAGGGAAAGCTAATTCGTGAATTGAAGCTAACTACTATGTTCTTGTGCGATATAAACTTTTGTACCACTCTTGTACATTCGAGTTCTCCACGTTGTTTTCTTTGACTTATTAGTTTTATGTTTTGATGCATATGTGTATTCAATGAAAGGTCACGAACATTAGATCCAACACTCTTCCTTTGAGCACTCGAATATGTTCTTCGCACGGGACCGTTTGATCACAATGACAAACTTTACTCTTCTCCAAAGGAAATGAAGAAGGTAGCCTTGTGGTCATTGCTTGCCATGTCTTCAACTATTTTGTTGTTTTTATTTGGGTTTGTGCTTACATTCGTCTTCCTCTATGTATTTTTAAATATAGGTTGCTTCTCGGATGGTATAATTATGGCAACCAAGAGAAAGGGCTGAATGAATTTGAAGACTTTTGGATACTTAGCTTCGAGTTAATTACATATATATGTAATTAACGTAATACCTCGGACAGAATATGTGGTTTTGTGGCGGAGGTAGAGAAAAAATAAGAAGATCGAACATGGTGTGTTCGATCTTCTTCCGGATTAGCTTAATTAAACCATAATCCCACTATAGTCGGACATGGTGTGTTCGACTTAACGCAAAGCTTAATCATTAGCATCATTAGCACATCATTAGCACATCATTATTAGCACATCATCATTATTAGCACATCATTACTTAATTTTGAAAGACCAAAATCGGACATGGTGGGTTCGATCTTGATAAGCAAAATCGGACATGATGTGATCGGTCTTGGTGTTTTCATTTTCTCGCATACATACTCGAAAACATTGTTTTCGGTTTTCGTTTTCCGTTTTCCATGTTTAAGAAAAACTCAATCTGCATTTCTAATGTAGCTCAACTAATGCTCATTAGTGAGCCTTGTGAACTGTGAGTTTGAGAGTTAAATATTTTAGCTCTGGAGAGCGCACTATTTATTAGTCATGGTTGACTCGGTCCTCAATCAAAGAAACTGGTGGACTAAACTAAAATCTGCTCTGGAACTATTTTCACCAAAATATTAAATAGCCTATAGTTTATAGGATTTGAATTGGATGATATAGGCTCTAAATATCATAATAGTCAAATCGAATTTACATATTATATTATTTATAGCCCTACTATATTAAATAAGAACCATTAAGAGATGATTGGTTTTATTGCCACCTATTACGTTCGTTTCATAGTATTCGATCATGCAAAGAAATTAAAAAAAAAATAAAGACAACATCGGAATCATAGTGTTCGGTTTTGTGGCACAGAAGTTTGTGCAAAATCGGAAGTATAGTATTCGATTTTGCACTTATTTTTGTCCTTTCCGCATAATCGAATACAACGTATTCGATTATGGTTAACCATAGACGTAATCACGCCTTAACCAAAATCGAATTCAGTGTTTTCGATTTCACTATATCCGTTTACCGTTCCGTTTCAAACCCTAAGACCGTAGCGCACTCCTTGGAGTTCCATTTGTCATATATCATGCAATTATGGCAACCAAGAGAGCATTGTTAGATTGATCGTCGTCATCCGAAAGAGTTTTGAAGAAGAACCGGGTATGATTGGTTTATATGGTTGTTTCCTCCTTCACAAGTTCAGGAGGAGCATAGCTTAGATTGTTTTCCTGGTGTATCCAGCGAATATTTATGCTACTCAAAGGTATTTAGAGCGAGGAAAGTGATTACGGAGAAGCTCTACAATCAACTACAAGCTCAAGATTAGTAGAAGCATTATTTCGAGGGAGTTTAATTTGTCTACTGCAGATGTTCATGCGTTCAGGGGTGCTTTTTGTTCAGTTGCTTGAGGTTTGGATATTATAGTCTCCAAAACTATGTCAAAGATATGGATCTTTTGTCAAAAAAAGAGATGCTGATATGTGAGCGTTTTACCGATAATCTGGAAGATTTATTTCGACTTTCATAAGTGACGTATTATAAAAAAATTATTGTAATCTCACAATCTCATGTGCGTGGATCCAAACATAGTTGAACATAAATTTTATAGAAAATGCCGTAATCATTAAACTTTTTATAGACAATTAGAGGACTTTCTGTAATAATATACAAGTGTGTTGTGAAAATTAATGGCGCTCACTCACTCACCATCTTCTTTTCTTTTTTGTTCGTTCCAAGTCATTTTGACTTGATGGTTCGGCTCCACAAAAACCTAAATCGAAAGGTTCCACATTTTAACTCTCGTATTTTCCTCAGAAAAAGTAAAAGACTTTATTTATTTATTTATTTTTGACGGATGAGTAAAAGACTTTAGATGAAATATAAGAATATTAATATTTTTTTGACAGTCAAATATTAATAAGTTCGATTAGAAACTTAGACACGACACATCTATCAAAGTCAAAAAAATAGTACGTACTGTGAGAAGGAAAATAAAGCTAATGAATACAAATCGAGTTTTTCCATGACCTCAAACACTTAAATTCATCAAATCAATCATGAGCTAGAAATTATAATTAAATTTATGTAATTAATTAAATAATTTTAAAAAATTTGTCAGGAAGCTTTCTATATAATTTCTTCAATTGGAACACACCTAAAATCAAGCCACGAAATCGATCGTGATACTCAGGGATAGACTCCATATATAAGTTGGGGGAACCACGATCCCATCTAATTTTTTGAAAAAAATTAAATTATATACAGGAAATATATATATTGTTTATCTCATAGATACATAAATAATGTTGTGGCTCAGATGGTAGTCTATGCAAAAGACTTTTAAATTTGTCTGTTTGTCTTTGGGTTCGAGTCACGTTACTACCAAATTTTTAGTAATGCCCTTTGTAACGTAAGAAAATTGCCCTTTTGTTGTGCGATGGTGCTGATTTAGGAATACGTTTTACTGTATTTATCGAAAGCCCAATACTTGTTTCTTATTTCTTATTATAAAATGATATAATATACACATATATATAACTCTTTATAAATATACATGCTTGGTGATAGTCCCAATTGAAGACTTTCATCGATTGATTTTTTCCTTCTCTACTTTATTTTAAAAATTATATAATATAGATAATCCATATAAATATGGCTATTAAAGTTTTTAGTGCTCAAATATTTTTTTCCAAAGACATCCACTAAAATCTTTAATCTTCAAATATATATATATATTTTCTGAGACATCTCAAATATGAATTAGACTAATATATATGTCCTTTACAAATATGATTATTAACGTTTAAATAAATTAGTTGACAAATATAAATTGGATCGATATAAATAGTTTATTTTTATTGAAATTTAATATGATTGTATCAAGTAAATTTTACAATTTTATTTTTAATAATAAGTTTATTTCAATGAAATAAATTTCACTTAATTAATAAAATTAAATTATTATTTGTGATTAATTTTTTTATGAATCACAATTTAATTTAATAAGAAATTTTCACGGTGCGATTTGAATTTTCCATAATCCCCATATATTTTTGTTTATTGAAAAAAAATATCAAGATTAAATGTCATTAACTAAATTCGATGCGGATAATAAAATTCTCATCGATCCCACCCAAATAAAATCATGCATCCGTCTTTAAAATTTATGACTACTTTCGGTCCCACCCGACATCCGATCCTGGATCCGTCCCCGATGATATCGTCATTTATGGTAAACATGATTCAAGAATACATAGATAGCCTCCTTTATAAAGTTCTAGAATTTTATCCTTGGCGACTTCCTCATAGAAAAACGGGCTCGCGGATGGATTAGGATTATTATCTGCTGCACATGCTCCATGGATTATCAAGCAAGAGAGATATATAAGACCTGTAATGTTTCTCAAGAATTGGTGTTTTTCACACTAAAAGACTATTCAATCTGAAATTTGCGAGGAAGAAAAATTCCAAGACAATGAAAATTTTCAATACCATATAACACAAAGACGAACGGAAAATTAACCTTATGAGCTTGCATTTTTATATTCTTCCTTGATTTTAAAAGTTCAACCGCAGTTAGCATGTCACAGCTCATATCATCCATGCTGTTAGATGAAAATTGAAACTTTTTGTCTGCGTAGACTATGAAAAATCACAAGCTAAGATTAGAGTTAGCAAGCAAAAATTCGAAGCAAACAAATAAAATAACGAAATTAACAATCACGTAAATAATAAGTCCCTCATATAAGTAATAATGAGATCTAAGACTTATGCGTGAATCAAATTAAAATGATATTGCAATGGATTTGATGCGAGATATGAATGTAGAGCTGTATTTTGTTTGTTCAATGAATGTTCATGGTTCATGTTCTCACATCCGGAAGGAATTGTTTATGGGATGTGACAAATTCTACAAGATATCTTGATTGGCATTTCCACAAGCGAAATCAAAGGGCATTACTTGAATGCTATCTCAGTAAAATTGAAATTATCTTCTGATGAAGAATTGATCTTTGAGAACTTTTGAAGAATAGCAATCGTCTAAGTATTACTCATGGATGAGGAAACGCTATAAATAATATTGCCGAGTCAATGTTAGTATATGTCTAGACATAATTAAGAAGTATTAGTGCTGATCATGCTCGGAAATTTTCATCATTTTAGAAAGGTGTATATATGCTGTTGATTGGAGTCCAGATGGCGAGAAGGTGAGGCCTCCGGTGGTAAGGTATTGAAGTTGTGGATATGATAATGATCAAGAAACAAGCCGTCAGGGCTCTATATATGTTTTATTCCTTATTTTATAGTCATATTTTAAAAAGTAATCAAAAATTCGGTTCATAATTATTCGCCACAATTTTAATCTCTAATTTTTTCTTTTTATCAACAGATTGTATGTAGATGATCATACGAATGTACATATTTTTTTGAGCAAATCCCAATTAATGGTAGTAGGGTGTAGTTTGTGATTGCTACTTTGCTAGTTGCTTACTTGCTTGATTTGTTCTACTATACTATATAGATTAAAATTTCTTTTTCTTTTCTTTTTTTGTAGAGATTAATTTGAAATGGGATTATGAACAGCCGTTTTCCTCTTAAGCTTAAAAAAGTTGGGATTATTAATTTATTTATATGTTTTGGCTTTTAGATATTTAGATTCAGTAGGTAACTTCTATACAAAAAGTTCACTTAGATGTATGAGTTTCTGATCATATTCTCTAAGTTTAGCTGAATGGAAAGCTCATTACACTTAAGAATGGAGTTTATGATTCAAAAAGCTTTGAATTTCTTTTGTGCAGAAATTGGAATATTGGCATTAGATTTCCTATGGTAAGTTAAATTTACTACAGTAACACGTGTTTTTGCAACTTTCTCTCTGTAACATGCGACTCATTTTGGATGAACCCTAGCTACGTACTTAACCCCCATCCAAACTAAAGGTAAAAGTTAAACAAATTGCTATACCATATGTGAGACGAGCAAATTTTCATATTCCAGTTTAAATCCCAAGTTATGTCAATTTCCCACCACAAGCCACTCCGACTTGTTTAGTAAAGAAAACATTGTTTTCTTATAGCAGCTGCAGAATAAAATGTATAATCTTGTATGGAAAAAGTGACGAGTAATTACGGACGGAAGTTTGATTAAATATTCAGAGAAAAAGTTAAACCAAAAATTGATAGATTACTCGATTATTTTTAGAGGAATATAACAAGTTATACTGCATGAAAGTGTAATATATAAATCAACTCACGGTTCCTAGCAGAGACGATGAGCTTGAGCAACCCGGAAAACACAAAGAAGTCTGAAATTTTACCTAGCTTGGTTGCTGATTCCTCAGTCAACTCTGCACATTTAACAAAAATTGGAATCAAATCCATTTTAAAAGTTCTAAATCGCTCCCTTTGTATATGGAAAGAAAAAAATCAGAATAAGTCCAACTAAAGGAAAATTATCATTTTCCAATTTGAACAATGATGACTAAAATCTATACATCCCTTTGAAAATGTTAGGGCCTGTTCAGTAGCTAGAGTTTGTCCGATTAACCTGACCAAAACACAAACCGGTTCCGTTCACCTTATATTGTGAAATGTTAGTAGCTTCCTTCCCTGCTATAGATTCGGTATGTATATGAAAATGAATAATGTTAGCTTAGGGTTTATGCGTAGTTTCTAGTTTCACCCCTTTACCGAAAATGGAGTTTATGATTTATAAATATTGTGATGTAAACCAATATTGAAGGACTTGTCTCTCGAGTCCCGCTACTGCCTTAGGTAAGAAGTAAAAGGCTCCCACGAATAAACTTCGGAGAATAAGATTTAGGAATAAACTTATCTTATCCGTCGCCTCAGTCGCTGACCCAAACGAGATGAGCTTAAAGCTTGCAAAAGGATAGAAGACGCGTAATACTTCTTCCTAATGCTCATTGGCCACGAGAGTTGGATAAGCCAAGAATTACGAAAAAGTGATCTTATGATAACAAATCCATACCACGCAAAAATGAACCACATTATTCTTTTAGCATTTCATGCATCAAAATTACATCAAGGGTTTTCTTATTCCAAGAATTAGACGACAAATTGTTATCCCTAAGAATAAAAGGGGGTGCTATATCGTTTCCAATTTTCCATGTTAGACTAGAACGAATCTCAGGCCATTCTATTCACTGACTGTCGTCCAATACGCCAACAAGGCACTTCTCTAGTAAGAATTCGGCATTTACCCAGGCATGGTATTTATCTGAAAGCACGTGTTAAAGAAGACAGCTGCATAAGAAATCGAGGGGTCAATGATACATGTTAACTTAAAGGGCAAGAAATCTGAGTCGATATATGGAAAAAACTTTAAAGGATACTGAATAATGATGTACAATCTTTTCCTACACCCTTCATAAGTAAATCAACACCTGCAAAAAGGATACGCCAAAATAATCAGAAAACATCATGACATGGATAGAACAAGGAATCTATACATGTTCCGTCAGAAGAGACTAGTAGAAGCACAAATATAAATCGATACCTCCAGGGTGAAACTTCATGGTATGGAGCTAAATTGTACACACGACCTTTTAGTACAGTCCACATAGCATCCCCTGTTCGGTTTTGTTTAACTTCATCCATGGAAATGAGTCTCTTGCTTGACTTTCCGTTCAATCCTGAATGCCAAGAATCCATGAATGAACAAAAATGTTTATCCATAATCAATATCCCAACCTCAGACAAACTCATACTAGCATTTCAACAGTTAAACTAACAATAACAGGTGGCATTAAATAAACACCAAGTGCCAGTTGCTAAATAGTAGTATAACATAGAGCAAAACATGTAATCTCAGTGGCTTATGGTTCAACATACGTCTCTGCCCAAACGATAAGTCAGGCAATCATAAGTGAAAGCACACCACACACATTATATACTTCAACAATCATACCAAAACCAATGACTAAGATCATTAAGAAGGAAACTAGTATTAATAAAAAAAAATTATTCACCAGCATTCTAATTGTACTTTAAACTAAATTCACCTGCAAGGTCAGGATGTGTTCTTGTAAGCTTCATCCAGTCCATTTGACTATAACCTTTCTCGAAAGGAACTTTGGCTCGAGCTGTGGCCTTCCTCCCTGGGGTTTTCTAGTTTTGTATCTGTCGCTGAAGTGCTGCCATTTCCAAATGCCTCTTTTCTTGAGATATCAACGGATTGTTTTGAGGAGGATGCATCGATAACATTGAAAGACAAAGAACCAACAGTTTCCTGTTTTGTGGAGCTGGTATTACTCGGTGATTTCCAAAGCTCCCCACTATTTCTATTAGTATCTAGAGATTTATCTTTGATAGTAATACTATCAATATCTGATGCAAGATTCTTAGCCTCAGAACTGTCTTGGTCAACAGGTGCACTGACCTAAAAGTAACAAAAAACGAAAAAAAAGCTTTAGAATGTTCCATGAAATGCTAGTCTGCACTCTGCTGCTTAAGCGTTTCAGAGGGGGGAAAACACGTTAATGACTGAAAGCATAAAACTTGCATGCTGCAAACGGAAATCACTGTCATCCTCCATTTTGATCCAATAATTTAGGGAGCTCAAAATGAGTACAAGAACTTAGGACAGCAGAGTTTTCCTTTCTCCAGATGCAATCGGTTCTACAAACATAAGACATGAGTTAATCAGTAAGATACAAAAACAAATATAGAACTTTGTAGTGATTGATACTGCCCATGTTAACAAATTATCCAATAACGACAGCCACGGTTCAAAAAAAAAAAAAAAGAAGGTTATTATGGTAGGATAAAGAAGAACTGTGAATTTATGAGACGACACTCTTCAACAGGAAGTTCTAATTGTTTCACCGTTAATCCTAAGTTCCCAGGATATTGTTTATAAACCATTGTACAATCACCCAGCTCTAATCTTTAATTAAGCACCAGTTTTAATTAGAAAATGATTTTTTGAAGGATAGACAATCAGATTCAGATCAATATAACCTACGTTGCAGGTTGACAAGATGCGCTTCGAATTTCAAGCAGCCAGTATAAGAGATTAGAAATCCACTTGTCAGTTCCATTTTCAAATTCTTAACAAAAAAAGTTGCACACGTAGCCATCACAACCAACCATTCTCATCCACATTCTTGCTTACTATCCTTAAACTTATGTTTCTAAACTTCCAACACAGAATACAGTAGTTGAACCAACAAAAACCATCTACTCTTAACCTTAGAAATTTCCGATTTCAAACAAAGAAAATTCATTTTCGCATTGACCAGAGCTTCGATTCATTTCGCATCGTTTGAACTTTGAACAGCAAACATCAGCTTAACTTCAAGTCAAAGTTTCAAAATTCAATTTCATAATTAATCATCAGCCTTTTAGTTTCACAATCCCGTTAAAAGGATGCAATCAAAATTCTGTATACAAGCAAAGCATTACAATTTCATAAAAGACGCCCCCAAATAAATTACAAGATCATAACATATCGTACGAGTTTTCTCCATTTATGATATCGCTCATAACAATTTTTACAATATTAGCTATTGCCAACCGATTGAAACCTGGGATTGAAACCCATTAAAGAGAAGTATAGGAGAGACATCATACTTACATGAGATTAGCGTAAACCAATTATGTGGTTGCTTTGGTGGTGGTGGATTCTGGTGAATGGTAATGGGACTTTTGATTCTTCGACTGTCAAAATTTGCTTGTGCTTTTAAGTTTTCATATCCTTAAAAAAAAAACCAAAAAAAGATAATAACACTATGTATCCTTCTGAAAGTTTCACACATTACTCTAAATATTTATACATCTTAATCCCTAAACTTCTAATTTGTTATGATCGAGACCTGGAAAATCAGCATGCATTTTAACTTCTAAGTCGGATCCAAAAATGCTTTGAAGTGGATTTACCGACGAAAGCGTGTAAAGTTTGATGAGAAATATGATAAGGTACTTAAAACATTATTCTTTTATTTTTCTCAAGGGTTTTTTTCTAAATTTTTTTTTTTTTGTTTTTTGTCATAAATTTCCAGCACTTCTACAATAATAAGCTCACACATTATAATGAATATATGGAACATATTACTCCATACAATTTTTAGTTCTTTTTACAATTTAATTTCGAAGAAAAAATCGCCAACTTTCTATATATATATCAATAGACTGATTCTAAAGACTATGCACAAGCAGCATGACACTATGAACATGAAGGTAATTACACAATATAAACTTCCTTCTCTCTTTTTTTTTTTAGTTTGTTATTCTTCAAATAATTATATATTAAAAAACCTCCAATGGGAAGTTTTTGTTCATTTTCTTGCATTTTTTGACTGGTTCGTTCTCCAGAATCTGCTTCAGTTTTATTCTAGTTCTGAAAGGATGTCGAAAAAATGGAGTAATGGATCTATGATTTCTCCTGCGTCTATGGAGGTATCAGAAAAACCTCGCGTCCTCTCAGCTGTTGAAGAGTAAGTTTTTAGTTCCTTGACGAATACCTTTTTGTCCGAATTCCGACACTACATATATAGTTAGAATAAAATTTTGATATACTAATTTTAAGATGCGTTTATTATTCGCCTCAAAACACTGATGCTTTTCAGATATAAAAAAAATAAAAAAAATAAAAATTTTTAAACGTTACTGATTCTCTAGTTTGAGATCATGCCTAGAAATTAAATTAGGAAAACTTTTCGTGTCCATATAATTAGTACAATAGTCGAATGAAATCTTTCTTTTCTTTTTAGTTTGCAATCACAATCATGATAACTCCGATATTGTCTTAGCTTTGGTCTAAACCATCAGGGAACACACTGATTAAATCCTTGGAAAGCATAATTTAGTCTGATCGATATTATTGTATATATCATCACTTGATTAAATAATAAAGGAAGCATTTTGTTTAAAAACGGAAAACAGGGCATGATTTTCAACTGCCTTGACCATAGATGATGTACATATAAGCTAGAGATGTGAACTGCAACTATAGGGTTAAGTTTTTTGTATACAATAGTGAAACTAACAAAATATACAAATACATACCACAGGAAGAAAAAATACCTATTACTATATCTTATGGATTAAATAGGTATTTCATACCAAATATTTTACATTATTCCATTCATGTCTCCCAATGACTTTTTCTAATACAACCTTAATTATTCATATATGTACCTCATCCTTCATCTTGAAGAATAGAGAACTCAATGACTTTTTTTTCATACAAAACTAACTGTCCATATATGGTTCCCCATCCTTCATCTTAAAGAATAGAACCCTGCATTATCAAAAAAAGCGGAATAGAACTCGCACTTCACACATAAAAGAATGATGTACGTTACATTAAAAAGAAAGAAAAAATAAAAATGAATGATGCAAAAAAAGGTAAGTACTGAACTTGAATATAAAAAGTCCTTGGCGTTTTTGGCCTGCTCTAGTTAGATTTTTGATAGTAATGAAAACGAGTTCAAACCGAGAACATTCTACGGGTTTACAATGATCGTTGATAAACATGCTTTCCAATTTGACCCTCCATTTGTTTAGAGCAAATATTTAACTTAATCAAACCAACTAAACCGAACAGTCAAGTAACTTGAGGGTAATAATTTTTAATTTAATATTTATAATTAAATTGATGTTTATGTTAAATTATTTAATTATAATACTGATAATTAATTTTTTAAAAGGCTAACTCCTTTAATTATAATAATAATAATTATAAATTAGACATAAGTTTTAACTACTCAACATTTTTATTTTATTTATTTTATATATTTGAAAATTAAATAATTGTTCCCCGAAGGCTCATGGAATATTAACTATAGAATAAGATTATTTTCTGCAGATTCATTTTTTATAAACTAATATACCAACTCGATTCGTTTATAATGCTCTCCGTTTAGAAACGAACACTTACGCGTAACGAGTAGGAGAGTTAGGAGCTAAAACTGTTCGCCCATTACTAAGATTTTGATGTTTTAATGAGATAATAGTAGTGCCATATTTCAAACCAACTGGATTGATTTTTATTGCAGATTCTGTATTAATAGTCCAAAAATGAGAACAAACGGAATATTTTTATCATGTCTCTAATATCTCATGAAATAATAACAAAAATGAATTTCCATTTTTAATCAAAATCATATTATTAATGATGAGAAGGGCGCATTTAAAAATTGTTAACAAAACGATAAATGCGAAAAAA